>CAUYSK010029461.1:0-33427 GCA_963575035.1 Avahi laniger | reverse complement strand
GATTGCCCCCAATCTCTAAGACACAACCCTTCCTCGGTTCAAGATCCTACCGATCCCTTGAGGTTATATGGGACCTCCTTAGTGAACCTCCCCTGACCCACCTGGTGTGAGCTGGCTCTCTGATCCCTGTTCTGTGGTGATTCTGGTTCACACTCCTGGTTGAAGCTCCCATAATGGCAGGAGCTGGGTCGTTCATCTTGTGCCTGGCCCACTGCCCTTAGTGCTGGAACACGATAGGCACCTGTGATGGTCAGTTTTATGTGCCATCTCAGCTAGGCTACTGCACCCAGTTATTGAATCAAGCACTAATCTAGGTGTTGCTGTGAAGGTATTTTGTAATATGGTTAACATCTCCAATCAGCAGAGGAGACTACCCTTGATAATGTGGGCGGGCCTCATCTCATCAGTTGAAAGGCCTTAGCAGAAGAACTGAGGTTCCCCGAGGAAGAAGAGATTCTGCTTCAAGACAACAACGTCAGCGTCTGCTGGAGAGTTTCCCACCTGTTGGCCTTCTTAGGGATCTGGGACTTGCCAGCCCCCATGATCAATCACCTAAGCCAGTTCCTCACAATAAATCTCTTTATGTATATGATCTCCTGGTTCTGTTTCTCTGGACAGCCCCGACTGATACAGCACCTAACACATGTTGGTAGAATTGATGAAACTATAGTGAACGAGAGAGATTCTGCACATTCGGGAATGTCGCTGGGCCATGAGGGGTGGCTTTCGATGGCCACTGGCACACTGTACACAAAGGAAGGGGCATGAACTTGGAGACTGATTCAGTTTGGTTTCAAGGAAAGGAAATCTACTCAAACTAGGTAGAGTTAAAGGAGACTTGTTGGAAGAGTTCAGAGATGCTCCCAGAATCCAAGGACAGAAAGCAGAGTAGGGTCTCACAGGAATCAGACACCAGGCAGCTTCTCTGTCATCTCTCTGGCTCTGGAGCCACACAGTCCCTCTCTCTCTCTGCATACCCCTTGCACCTCCAATAGAAGGCCAAGTTGCTCTTCCCACCCACAGAGCGACATGGCATCAGGATGCTATGGGTTATAGCTCCTTTGCTCTCCACTGTCTGAATCCATTGCTCAATTCTTTAATTACAAAGTCCCAGGATAGAGATCTGATTGCCAGGAGCCCATCATCATCTCCTGGTCCACAGCTATAGGCAGGGACAGAAGAGTTTTATGTAGCGCACATGTGACCACCTTGGCCTCACCTTCAGTAGAGGATGAGGAAGGGGGCCAATTTCACAAAAACAGTGCTCTGAGACATGTCCACGACAGACCTGCTATCACCCTATCTCAGTCTGCTCAGGCTGCCATAACAAATACCCCAGACTGGATGGCTTAAACATCAGAAATGTATTTCTTACAGTTCTGGAGGCTGGAAGTCCAAGATCAAGGTGTCGTAAGGGTTGGTTTCTCCTGAGGCCTCTCTCCTTGGCTGGCGGACGGCCTCCTTCTCACCAAGTCCTCACGTGACCTTTCTTCTGTGCACAGGCATCTCTGGGATCTCTTCGTCTTCTTATAAGGACATCAGACATATTGAATTAGGGCCTCACCATTATGGCCTAATTTAACCTTAATTACCTCCTTAAAGGCCTTATCTCTAAATATAGCCACATGACAGCGTACTGGGGGTTAGGGCTTCAACAGATGAATTTGGGAGGAGGAAACAATTCAGTCCATAACACGTCCTTTCCGAGACAGGGACCTAAGTAAATCTACTTAATCTGTAGCTTCTCTTTTAAAAAGTGGGGACAATTGTGCCTCATCAGATTTGTGTGAAAACTGGAAAAACAATGAATATAGAACATAAATGATAACTATTATGATTATTTTCTCCCAAATAGGCAGGCAGGGCGCCCACTTCCTGTGCTTCAGAACATTCTTGCTTGGTGTTGGATCGCTTTGCCCTCCTCTGTCCTGGGTTAATCATGGTCACTGTATATTCACACCTTACATGGAATAAGTAGGGTATTTTAAACATCCATTTTATTATCCATTTATGTTAATGGTCCGTGAAATAACATGTGAAGAGCCCATTAAACATTGTGAAAGAGTTTCCATTTCTCAAAAATGAAGGAATAATAAGAAAGGCCAATGTAATTCATTGCTGAGGGGGAGAGAGGCTGACTTTCATCTTCAGATGCCCTTCTAGAAGAAACAGACTTCATAACGTAGAACTCCGCCTCTCAAAAGAATATGAGGAACAGCTGACCCTCCCAGGTAGCAGCCAGCAGCATGTCTCTGACCAAGAAATAACAAATAGTGTATATAAAGAAGCCCAGGAACAACATTTAATAGCTTGTACTTGAGATGAATTTTGATCCAAAATATTAATTTTGTTTCTTTCAACAAATTTGGTTCTTATCTCTGACTCACACTTTGTTGCAAGAGCCCAGTTTCTCAGTGCTGCGTAGAACCTGCTTAGAAAAGGCTGCAGGGTAAGACCAGCCGTGCCCTGAGCTCCCAGGAACCTCTGGTAACAATGGTTCTAATCCATGCGTACGCACGCATCTGCAACAGCCATCTGCTCATTTCTTCAGACTGTTTTATGCCGCCGATTTACAGATTCCTTGGAACACTTTCAACATTTTGTTTCTCCTCAACTCCCTGACCCTTACCGTGGGAGATCACAGGACTTAGACTTGGACTTGGACTTCTTTTCTTCTCTATCTATAATCACCCGTTTGGTGCCTGCATCGAGTCCCGTGGTTATAAACACCATCTATATACTGACAACTCCCTTTAGCTCTTTCCTAGACTCCAGCCTTGTGTGTCAGCTGCCCACTCTGATGCCTAACAGGCATCTGAAAAGCAACTTCCCTAAAATCAAACTCCTGGTGTTCCACCCTAAACCTGCTCTCTCTACAGCATTCCCCATATTATTACTGCATCCTTGCAGTTACTCGGGCCAAGAACTCTTGATGTGTCCCTCACTGTCTTTTTTTCATTCTCAACTTCCAGCAGCAAATCCTGTCAGCTCTACCTTTGGAGTATACCCCGAGGCTTACCCCTTCTCTCCACTTCCACTGCTAGCATCTTGGTCCAAGCTACCATCATTTCTCATCTCGACTACTGCTCTGCCTTTGCTCCCTCATAGGCTATTCTTTACACAGTAGCCAGAGGGATCCTTCTAGAACATAAGTCAGACCATGTGGCTCCTCTACTCAACCCATTTCCCTTGGAGCCAGAATCTGTCCAATGGCCTCCGGGCCCTGTGGGTCCCGGCCTCCCTGCCATCCCTTCTCTGACTTCACCTCCTCCTCTTCCCTCCCTCACTTGTTCTAGTCACATTAACATTTTGCTATTCCTCTACCCATGCCAGGAGTGCCCCTCTCAATATCTTTACTGTTTCTTCCACTTGAAAGGATTTCCCCAGGCAGCCGCATGGCTGGTTTCCTTACTACCTTTTTAAGGCCTTGATGAAATGTCACCTTCTCCATGAGGCCTTCCCTGGCCATGCTATTTCAAATGACAGCCACCTTCCCAACTATTCCGGTACTTTCTGCCCCCCTTCCCATCTGTGTTTTCCATGGTTTTTAACACCATTTGGCACACTAGATGTTTTCTTACATGTTCTGTTTATCTCTGTCTCAACACTGGAAGCCCCAAAAGGGCAGAACTTTGTCTATTTTGCTCATTTCTGTATCTCCAGCACCCGTAATAGTTTAATCTGTTGTATGAATATATAAATGATTGTTGCTGCTGGAAAATTTTTAAAAACACATCTAGTCCAACCACCTCATATTGCAGCTGAGAAAACTGAAGCAAAGCCAATGACGATTTGCCAAATATCACATCATTTGTAAATGGCAGAGTTGAGATTAGGGCCAGTCTTCCTGACTCTGAGTCCAGCCTTCCACCAGATAAAACATCATGTATCTTCTGAACAAATGAGTTACAATTCGGGAGAACAGAAATCATAGTCTCAAATACTTCTCTAGTCATGGTATCCAGCACAGTTCAAAGTAATTGTAGAAGATAAAAAAAAAAAAAATGTACTGACTTCCGGATCACTAAACTAGAGGGAAATCCAAATAGTACTATGAAGGGACTTTCTCCCACTGAGTTCAGAGTACACATGATTGATTTCTGAGTCAGCTTCTAACAGAGGAACTGATACTAAAACCAATGATAGCCACTACTATTGAGTGCCCACCAAATGCCAGGTCCTCTATGCACACTATCTCATTTAACTTTTACAATGACCTCTAAGGAAGATATTATTGATATTCCCATTTTGCAGATGAATAAACGAGATACGGAGAGGTTAAATCACACATCTGACTCCACACAATTAATAAGAGGCAGAGACGGGGTTCAAGGCCATGTTTGTTTGACTTGAAGCTCATGTTCTGAGCCACTGTCCTGTACTGCCTCCCATACATAGGTCCACATGGACAAGAACCTTCCAAGACCACTCATCAAGGAATACTTGATTCCAGGATTCCAAATATGACGTAGAACCTGTCACTTCATTCCAGGTGAGAGCACAACACGGAAATTCCACTGCCCCCTGGGAGACAGCCGTTCTGCTAATCTGTGTGGCATCTGGGAAAGGCTGAACACAAAGCAAAACTTTTCACCACTGGCTTAAGCAATTAAATATTAGGAAGCCCATATGAACTAGAGAGAACGTAGAACTCTTCACTACTGATGGGGAGTGGATAGACAGAGGACAGGAGAGGACTGGTGGAAAGTGAATGAATGTCAAAAGCCGTACTAGGCATTTTACAGGTACTATTTCATTTATTTCTTATAATCTTCTGAAGTAACTATCACCACAGTGTTCTCTTTCTACAGATGAGAAAACAGAGGTAGAAAGATATAGCTTGCCCAAGGTCATGCAGCTATCAAGAGCAGAGCCAAGCTTTGAGCACAGATGTGTATGACTGCAAAGCCAGCAGACATTCTCTCATTCCTGCTTAGCAGGCCTAGAAGATCCAAGTTCTACAATGGGATTTGCCACTGACTCAACTCTCTGAGCCTCCATTTGCTAGTATGACAGGAGCAGGTTGTATCAGATATTCGCAAAGCTTTAAGCTTCTATGTTCTAGTTTTCACCTGGCAGGGACAAAGACCATTAAAGGCCCTTAAGCCAATGGAAAAATTGAAGTCATTGCCATTTCCTAACAGAGAAGACAGGCATGAGAACGAGTAATTAGTATAGTCTAATTGTGATGTGTATGGTGATAAAAGCATGTATAGAACAGAAGGAGGGAGTGATTCAGACTCTGTTGGTGGGCAAAACAAGGCCTACCAGACCTTTCGGTTCATAGAACAAGCGAAATCACACAAACAAAGAGAGGGCCCAACTGCTACCTTTGTCCAACTGCCAAGCCAGCAGCAACGCTCCCTGTTCTGCCTGTCGCACTGCCTCCTCCTTTCTCACAGCTGCCAAGGCGCAGATGTCCACAGAAATGGGTCACGGGATTGGAGAATTTTGAAGGTGAGAGGAAGGATGGATAAGAACATATTATAAAGCACCATTGCTGATGCCCAAATGGGGCAGACATAAGGCAGGCTGCCAGTGAAGAGAGGACAGTAGGGCAGGACCCAGGGCACAGAAAGTGTATCGGCGGGAGAGCTCCAACAGGCAACTCTACGTATTTCCCAGTCAAGCCTTGAGATGGCTGGATGTCAAAGCCCGAGTGCTTGGTGAAACCAGGAGGGGGAGATGCAAAAACTGACAAAGCAAAACAAGGCAGAAGCCATGACCCTGAACTTGTGGCAGAACAGCCGTCTATGAAGGTTCCAGTGGGCTGTGCTAAGTTGAGGCGATGTCTGAAAGAATCGATGCTGAGTATCTGCTGAACTATTGGCCTCTTTTATAATTGGGGATATAAATGCTAGCAAACACCCACCCTTTCCCATCACAGTCTTTGGGATGCTTACAGCACAGCAATGCGAACACTCGGCCTGTATTGCAAGTTCAGTCGACATTCACGGGGTAGAAGAATGACAGTGGTGCACCAGTTCTAGTGGCTTACCTAACCGGAGGGTCATTTGTATTCTTATTTAGGAATAGACGTTGGCATTTAGAATTCTGGTAGCTGCCAGGAAATTGTCCAGTGAGGCTTAAAGAAAGGGCAGAATTTTATCCTTGAAGGGTGTGTCCCTGGGACATGTTTTAAGAGAAGGCTGTATCAGAGTGAGTCTCTCCTTCCCATGGTGCAGGCAGAAAGCTGGTATGAAGAACACATGCTTATGGCAGACAGGGACAAAAATCTGTAAGATTTTAAAAATAGATTTGATTGTATGACTCACATTTAAGTTCGCTCAACCACATTTTAGACTACTTCTGTGTATCTTGGTATAAATGGGAAGTAGAAATGTTTAAATGATGTAAAAAATATGAAATACCTTAAGGATTAAAGGAGAAAGCCTGAGCCAGCAAGGCAGAGGGACTGATGAGGGCCAGGTGACCAGAATGCACAAGGAAGAGGCCCCAGTCCAGCTGCAGCCGAGTGCTCTCCCAGGGAGACCCAGGGCTGCCTCAACTCTGTGGCCACCAGGCCCTTCCTAGAGCCCTGGCCTCTGGCCTTGCACTCAGGAATGAACCCCTCCTTCCCAACGAGGTCTAAACAACATCTGCTTGTAAAGCTGATTCAACCCTGGAATACATCAACAACTCTTTTTCGGTCTCCAATCCCAGGTCACCCTCTTTATTTAGAAAATGCTCAATCTTCCATCATGGTGAGATCCATGTTTGGTCTACCTTGGGTCAGCCTGTTTCCTAACAGACCTGGATTAATTTGCTAGGGCTGCCATGACAAAGTACCCCATGCTGAGTGGCTTAAACCACGGGAATTTATTATCTCCCAGTTCTGGAGGCTGGAAGTCTAAGATCTAGGTATCAACAGGGGCTATGCTCGCTCGGAAGGTGCCAGAACAGCACTGAATCCGCTCCAGGCCTCTCTCCAAGCTTCTGGTAGTTCCTTGGCCTTAGGTAGCATCACTCCAGTCTTCACATGGTGTTCCCATGTTTGTATGTCTGTGTCCAAATGTCCCTTTTCTATAACATACTGGATTAGGGCCCACCCTCTTCCAGTGTCACCTCATCTTAACTAACTACATCGGCAGTGACCTTATTTCTAAATAAGGTCACATTCTGCAGTACTGGTGATTAGTCTGCTTTGGTTGAAAAAAAAACTGAATTTTTTTACAAGGGGTCAGAGGAGTGTTAAAGTCAGCCCATAACAAGAACATTGAATTTATTTCCTGGTTTGGGAAATCATTTAAAGTTCACAAGATAAACCCACTGTACTGAAAAGATTGGGTTTCTATATTACAGAGAATAAATGTGACATCAGCTTTTAGTAATAAGAACAAGGGAAGCCCCAGGCTCTAGGGTATTAGTACAAGTACAACTCAGTCCCCACTCCCTCCACCCCTGGGTAAAGATAACAGACTTTATCAGCATCTTTAACAAAGGGAAAAGGGTTAAACTATATATTTTGAAACAGGTTCTAAGCTCAAAGGTCAGCAGACTACAGCCTGTGGGCCAAATCTAGTCCTCTGTTTTTGTAAATAAAGTTTTATTGGAACACAGCCTCATCCATTTGTTTACATATCCTCTGTGGCTGCTTTTGCACAATATCAGCAGAGTTGAGTTGTTGTAATAGAGATTGTATGGCCCACAAAATCTAAAACATTTACTATCCAGCTCTTTACAGAAAAACTTTGCCCACATCTGGGCTAGCACAATGTAGTACTAAGAGAAACAACTATCCTAGTGTAAAGGGAAATTCTAAGGAGGTAACGTAGCAGAGCTATTAGAGATTATCCGAGGCCCAGAGACTAGTAGTTCATGAAGATTGAACTGCCCCCCTCAAACAGGCTAAGGAGCAAGCTCTTAAAAGGCTAATTCTTGGGGAACAAGTATCCCAGATTGGCAAGACACTAGGTTTCCTCTCATTCCAGCAATAGAAGGTATTGCAATATCCTATTGTTCCCAAAGGCAAGGCAATTCTCTGCTAGCCATAAAACCCTTTTACCCACAGGATTTAGTGCCTATAAAACAACTCAGCCTACTCAGGGTTTGGAAAGAGGAAGCTGGCCCTTTTGGCTCCATGTCTTCCTGGAAAGTCTGAGTCCCTTGTGCTCTGAGGCAATAGTTCCAAACACTCCAAGGTGCTCTGGGGCTGGTCTCTGAGGCACTCTCCCCAGTCCTTTGTGAAACAAGGAAAACAAAGTGGAGCTTTCATAACATTATTTTATTCCACTCACAATACTATTCTTTATTCTGAACTATGTCCTCCACCTTCAGGGTTTGAAAATGTCCTCTATCTTGCATGCAATGATGGCGAAAGTGGTTGATTGCTGGTTATTTAATTTCTCATATCTTTGTTTAACCAAATAAAAAGTCAGCAGCCCAACATACTTTTTTTCGTCCTGAAAATGAATAAAGCCCTATATAGTCAAACATCTAGGAAGCGTTACTCCGGACAGGGCCTATGGGTACAGCGTGGAGGATGGGTGTTCTCAGGGGACTTACCCAGAGCAGGTGCTCTGCTCTGACCGCTGGGAGTTCCCTTCGCGCGCGCACGCTCTCTTTGCTTGCGAGTCGCAGAAATCCAGCTGAAGTTAGCCAAAGCAAAAGAGGGAAAATCGTGGCTCACAGAACTGAGCTGCTGAAGAGACAGGCATGGAGTGGCCTCGGGCTCCCATTTCCCAGGCTCTCTGGCCCCCGGGGCCACCTTCTCCATTTATGATGTCCTCTTCCCTCTCCTCCGTCTCGCTGTCTCCCAGTGCAGGGGTGCAGCTGCTAGCAGCTCCAGGCTCACTTCCATTCAGCTTTTCAAGTAAGAGAAAAAACAATGGGTTTGGTTTTGGTTGAAAAATCGCAGAAAGAGACAGCGGTTGGCCTGACTTGGGTCACATACTTATTCCTGAACCAAAGGGTGGTCGTGTCCCAGATAACCTGGTGGCTCCCTTCCTTACCTTCTCTGGACCTTTACTCAAATTTCCCTTCTCAGTGAGGCCTTCCCATCTAAACATAGCCCTGCCCCCCAAGAAACCCCTATCTCTCCTTATCCTACTCTTTTTTTTCCCATAGCATTTATCACCTTCTAATATATAATTTACTAATTTGTTAAGATTATTATCTAACTCCTGTGTTGTATGAAAGGAGAGAAGCCCTCCTCTAGACAAGGATGGAAGAGGCCCTCGGGTATGGTTAAGGCGTTACCACCTACTGCATGGCAACTAACCATTGTTTTTATGATCTGATCTTGAAATCAGAAAATCCCAAAGACTCCACCAAGAGACTCCTAGAATTGATAAATAAATTCAGCAAAGTCTCAGGTTACAAAATCAATGTACACAAATCAGTAGCATTTCTATATACCAGTAACAGCCAACCTGAAAGTCAAGTAAAAGACTCAATACCATTCACAATAGCTACAAAGAAAATAAAATACTTAGGAATATACTTACCCAAGGAGGTGAAAGATATCTACAAGGAGAACTACACAACACTGAAGAAAGAAATCACAGAAACACAGATAAATAGAAAAACACATCATGCTCATGGATCGATAGACTCAGCAATGTTAAAATGTCCATACTTCCCAAAGTGATTTACACATTCAACGTAATTCCCACAGAAATACCAATATCATATTTCATAAGTCTAGAAAAAATAATTCTATGCTTCATTTGGAACCAAAACAGAGCCCAAATAACCAAAGCAACCTTAAGCAAAAAGAACAAATCTGGAGACATCACATTACCAGAGTAGCTCCTACCACTACAATGTTAACTTCATAAGGTAGGGATTATTGTCTGCTTTGCTTATTAATATATTCTGGTGTCTACAACAGTGCCTGGTGCACAAGGGCTCATTAAACATTTGCTATGGAATGAACAAATGGATGATCTTGAGGGTCAGTCTCCCCTCACTGGAAGTTAATCCTCCCATTAGAGCAGGGATTTTGATTTTTGTTTTTTTGATTTTTTTCCTAAGTAATAGATAAATCCCAGTGTCTAGAATATTGCTCACCCCTAGAGGACCCTAACTGAATATGTGTTCGCTTGATGAATCAATGATTCCCTGTGGCCATGGTGATGGCCCAATCATGGAACTCCATCTCCATGGCCACAGTGATTCATTGATTCACTTCCTAGAAGTGAGTTCTACTGTGGTTAATAAATATCCACTATGCCTTCCTAATGTGGAGTGAAGATGGATCCCAATGTAAAATTCTAATACTGTATAAGTGATAGCTTGGCACAAAGCAATAAAATAGGACTCCCACGTGAATCATAGTACCGTGAGGATGAGTACCATTGAGCCAGAGTCAACAACTACAATGTGACATACACCACCAGGCTTTAAAGCCATTCTCCAATCTTAAGGGTACTTCTCATAGCCTGCCAGGATCCCTGAGCACTTTTCTGGATCTTGCATTTCAAGAAAAATGTAGGTGTCAGTTGATGAGCAATATTAAGGATATGCTTTTCTGGATGTGTATCAGCCTTCATAACTTCTGTTATAGAGATTACAATTTTCTTCAATTTTTAAAAAATTTCCATGTGCAAACCTTCTATTAAACCAAACCTTTGATCTCCCCTTACTCTGAATACTGCCATATAATTTGTTACCATGGAAATGATCACACATACCTCATTTAATTGTGTAAACAGCACACAGCTCTGTCCATCTTAATCTCATCGACAGGCAGTTTCGTTTTTCTCTTTTCTGGTTTAAGTTTTTTATCTTAGTTTAGGTGAATTTAGAGTACTATGCTTAAGGACGCAGGTGTTTCAAGTCAACAACAAAATTAAATTTCTCTTGATGAATTTACTATTCTCCTTCTAATCCAGTATTCAATTAATTTAGATGTGGAAGAGAATGTCTTTAACAAGCTGGAACATGAATTCACAAGAAGATCTGAGTTTCAATTTCAATTTAATTACCTGAAACTTAAGACTGCCTTATTTGGGTTAAGATAACAAAGAAATAATATTTTAAAAATAAGAGGTACTCCCCAGGAACACAATCTGAAGAATATTAGATGGCTTCCATAGCAGCTCTTAAATGCAGTCAAATCACCCAAAATGTTTATTGTTCTTATTTATTTTTGAGTGAGATTACCAGATAAAATATAATATTTAGGACATACTCTTACTAAAAAAATTATTTATAGTTTATCTGAAATTGAGATTTAACTAGGGCATTTTGTATTTTTATTTGCTAAACCTGGCAAACCCTATTTTATGAGACACAGTTGACAACCAAATGCTCCATAAAAATTCAACTTTTTTCTAGTTACCAGGAAACGTGAAGGAGTCTCTGTTAGGAGAAAAAGGAAAGATGCCACACAGGAACCAATGGATCTGCTGAGGACAAAAACGTCCAGCTCAGATCTTGGGTGCTGGCTCCTGAACACAATATAGGACCCCTAAAACTTGGCATAGCCACTGAAGACCCTATATCCAGTTCCATGTAGGGTGGAGCAGGGAAAATTGTTGCAACCTCCGGCTTAATGGCCTTAAGACCTAGTGGCTGAGTGGTCTTTTAATGATATGGAACTGTTTACTGATGCACATTGTCACTCACTTCTAATTTTGGCAAGGGAGATCCTGCAAAATTCTCTTAGGCTCCTTCTTCTGTTTAGCTTTGGAGTGGAGTCAAGAGGACAGAGTTCTAACTCTTAGGCTGTAACTAACTCAGTGGGTGGGCTTGGGTAAGTCACTGAAACTCTCTGGCTCTCGTTGAGCCTCTCTTTCTAGTCTTTATCCATAAAATGGATAGATGACGTATCAAATGGACACTGACCCTATCAAACTTAGTTGCAGTTGTTCTCAAGAGAGATCGTATATGATGATATAAAATATGACTCTCATATAGTGTATGCAAACATCACGTGAACACAACATGGTGTTGTTATTACTGCCTGCTGTGATTTCCACAGGTCCTTTGAGTATGACAACAAAGACCAGTGGGGGTGGGTTTTTTTTTTTTTTTAATCAGAACAGAAAGGGCTCCACATTTAACATTTGAGTCTTTCTGACAGGAGCCTGGGGCATACAGGTCTGGGGTTTTTATCAAGGAGAGCACAATATCACAGGAGCAACAACCCAACTGGTTCTGGGACAGCCCTTTGAGATCGCCATGGGACCAATAGCTGCCATTCTCCTGAGAAAAGCCTGTCCATGAGGTCACCCAATTGCACTGAACGCAGGGCGTGTTGAGGTAATTACACTCGCTGCCATAAAACCAGATCATTCTTCAAAGCCCTGGTCAAGCCACTGGTTCCCATTCTGAGACCTGGAGGCAATAGGTTACGGAAGAAAAAGAAAAGGAGGGAAGTTATCTTTGTCCATAGCACTTGAGAAATGAGGAGAGGGCAAAGGAGAGAACTGTTCTTGCTTCAGAGTTTGTGTAAGATAAATGCTCTGTGTGCACAAAAAAACTGATGGGAGGCAACGAACGATAAGGTATTTCAACACGGAGGTCTCTGTGACCTTCCTTTATTATTTGGGGCTTAGGGTACCGGCTGAATCCCGAACGTTGATAAGAGATTTAATATAAGCAGAAGCTCAACCAGCCTTTCAGAACGTACCCCGCCCTCTTCGTCCATGTCATCTGCCTCCACAACGGCCACCCTGCTGTTCTTTCTTTCCTTTCTTTCTCCATCCTTAGTCACAACGGAATCGGAGACAAAGTACGCATTTACATATTCGCACACATTGTGCTGAAATCCTATGTTTCTTATTCTTCATGTAAAAATAAGCAATAACATTTATAGCTCCCTTTAAAAAAACTCTGCCTAACAAAACCAGGTTGATCTTTGTTGTCTGCCTGGGTCCTAATCTGTTTTAATTTTCCCTTGTGGGTCTGTGGTCCTCAGTAAAATGACTTCCTACCTTTGTCCCTAAATAGTATATTTTCATAATTCAAATCCTTTACATTTCTCTTTCTTTTTTAAAAGATATTTTTTTCTTTCAGTTTTTATTTATTTATTTATTTTGAGACAGGGTCTTGCTTGTTGCCCGGGCTAGTCTCGAACTTGGGAACTCAAGCGATCCTTCTATCTCAGCCTCCTGAATAGCTGGGAGTATGGCTGCTTGCCACCATGTCTGGCCACATGTCTCTTTCAAAAACAATTCCTTTTTAAATTCTGCTTTGGTAGTCACTAACAATTTAGAAAATAGTCTTTTCTATGAAATTAGCTTTCTATTTCCATATATATGTGTGTAGAATAAAGTAGAAAATACGGAGACTACATATATATTCTTGAAAAATGACATTAATTTCAACTCCTGGTAATTTGTGTGAGTTACAGGTTCCTTTTTTTAAGAAAAAGTATTTTTTATTGTGGCAAAAGACACATAAAATTTACCATCTTAATGAATGTTAAATGTATAATAGTGTTAATACATTCATTTTGTTGTGTAAACTCTCTCTAGAACTCTTTTCATCTTGCAAAATGGAAACTCCATACCCATTAAACAACTCCCCATGGCCCCTCCCCCCAGTCCCTGGCACCACCGTTCTACCTTCTGTCTCTATGAATCTGATGCTCTAGGTACTCTATATAAGTGGAATTATACAGTATTTGTCCTTTTGTCACTGGCTTATTTCACTTAGCGTAATGCCTTGAAGTTTCATCTGTTTTGTAGCATGGAAAAGGAATTTCCTTCCTTTTTAAGATTAAACAATATTCTAATATATACCACGTTTTATTTTTCCATTCACTTTTAGATGGACACTTGGGTTGCTTCCACCTTTTGGCTATTGTGAATAACGCCATGAACATGGGTGTACAAATATTTTCAGATCCTGCTTTCAATTCTTTGGGGAATATACCCAGAAGTGGAATTGCTGGATCATATGGTAATTCTATTTTTAATTTTTTGAGGAATTGCGATACTTTTTTCCATAATGGCTACACCATTTTACATTACCCCCAACAGTGTACAAGACTTCCAACTTCTCCACATCCTTACCAATGCTTGTTGTTTTCTGTTTGTTTTTTTGGAATTTTTTGTTTGTTTTCATGGTAGCCATCCTGATGGATGTAAGGTGGTATATTCCACTCTGGCCTTGATTTGAATTTCCCCAATGGTTAAACATCTTTTCATGTGCTTTTTGGTCATTCGTATTAATATATCTTCTTTGGAGGAAAGTCTATTCAAGTCCTTTGTCCATTTTTTAATCATGTTTTTTTGTTATTGTTGAATTATAGGAGTTCCTTTTATATATTCTAGATATTAACCCCTTACCAGAAATGTGATTTGCAAATATTTTTTTCCATTCCATAGGTTTCTTATTCACTCTGTTTTGTCCTTTGGTGCAAAAAGTTATTAATTTTGATATGCACACATTTCTTTTAAAGGAAAATATATATATTAAGATACACTGAATATACATACATGTACATACACACAAATATATAATTTTAGTTTAGCATACATTGACTTAAGAATCTTTAATCTTAGTTTTTCTAAGACATTTCTAAAATGTCATTTAACGACAAGTTATCAAATCCTAGGACTATATTCATCATAGAACACATAGAAATGTGTATATTTCTTTCAAAGAGTAAATTCCAGGAAACTGGGAAAAACCCAATCACTTCTCCAAAGCCCTTCCCTTATACACAGCTGGTGGCTTCACCCTTAAGTTCAAGACATTATTTCCAGTTAATACAAACATATACCCAGAAGGGGAAATACCAAAATGCTATTATTAATCAGTGTTAATGAAGCATCATAAAGATGAGTAAGCTTTTTGCAAGGGAGAAGGAAGAAAGAGCAGGAACAACCAAGGAGTCAGGAAAGTACTAATATAAGGCCATGGAGATGGAAACCAATGCTAAGAGCTGACACTTCTGTGGTACTTACAATGTGCCAGGCATTGCTCTAGTTGCTTTGCATATGTTAACTCAGAGACGGGTGTAAGTATTTCTATTTGATAATGAGAAAACAGAGACACAAGGAGTTTAAGTAACTTGCCTAAGATTACACAAGTAATAATTGGCTGCGCCAGGCTTCAAAGCAATATAGCATCAATAAGTGTAATAATTTTGCTCCCAAGAAGCAAACGCCCCCCACCTTCTGGTATTCACACCCTTGTGCTAGCCCTGACCACATTATACTAGGGTTGGTCTGTGTGGCCAATAGAATACAGCAGAATTCTGTAGTGGTAGTGTGTCACGTCCAAGATTAGGTTATGAAAGCATATGGCTTCTGTCTTTGTGGCTCTCTCAGATCTGTTGCTGTCTGGGAAGCCAATTTCATCACATGAGTGGTCCTAGGGATAGAGCCATGTCATGAGGAGTGGAGGCCTCCAGCCAACGACCACCTGAATGAATTTGCAAGCGGGCCCCAGGCAAACCTTCAGATAACCACAGCTGTGGCCAATATCAACATCTTAACCACACCCTCTTGAGAGATGCTGGGCAGCTAAACCACCCCACATTCCTGACTCTCAGAAATGGCATGAAATAATAAATGTCTGTTGTTTTAAGCTGCTAAATGTTGGGATAATTTGTCATATAGCAATAGACAACTAATACAGCCTCTTGACTTTCTTGGCTGAATTTATAATTTTGTCCAGGGTAGGGGCTTAACTGCCTAGGCTGAAATGTCAAATTGTTTCCCATATTTCAGTTTGATTCTCCATTAAATTAATTGTCATGGACATCCTATCTTAGAGCAATGTCACTCTTCTAGTTAGCATGACCTTTGCGATTACAGAATATGAGCTACAATTCATACAGGATGCCCCAAACTATTCTTTCTTTGGAAATAAAAGTCTTTCATCTTCAAATTGGCCTTTCAAAACCCACTAAAATTCCCACAGTATTTTCCAATTTCAACCCGATTCCAGAAAGCATAGTTCCCTGTCTTCCTTCAAAGTGACCAATCAGAAATGGTTGAATGAAATACCATTTGTCTTGGAGAAATCTGTACTAAATATCTCTTATGCCAACAAGTAATATCTTCATTCACATTCTGCATAAAATACCTCAAATCTCATTACTTTAAAGCCACAGAATAGTGATTCTTAAACTATTTAACATTTTTACAACTTGAGGGAGGAGCACACAGTGATGGTACTTTTTAAAATGTGTTATAATATTCAACATGCTGCTGGGCTCCTACCATCCCTTGAAACTTTGTTAAAGTTAATTAAAATTTTTTTGAGAATGTTGTAACACCCATAAAGATCACTGGAGACCACCTATGGTGTCTCTAGTGTTGAGATTTAATTCTCTCTGAAATTATATTCTAAACACAAACAGTAAGTATTGAAACCAAGATATTTAGGGGCTCCTTTAAATAATTCATATTCTGTCTCTGTCTGGGGGCATATTTCTTCTGTATCATTCTTTCTATTGTTAAATAAAATTTACAGGAGGCCATTGTTTTGGATTGAGCTCCTGCGCTAGGCCCAATAGGCCAAACCAAAATGGAATTACTCGTGTTAAGTGTCCCATAATCAAACTGAAACTTAAAAAAAAAACAACAAAAAAACAGAAAAATTCTGGAACAGGCCCATTTTCTAAAACAAAAACAAAAACAACCCCAGGAGATTCACAGCAACCAATCAAAAGGGACCCAGTCAGCCTAAGTCAGCATTTAGGAAGTCCAGTCTGCTTTCACTGGGACAAGGAAAGTCACCTGAAGTCACCTGATGTTAACCAATCTGCTGTTAGTGCTATTTCCCTGTTCGTGCCCAAGCTGCCTTACAAAAGCCCACTGTTCTGCCAGGCCCGACAGAGCTCCTAAGTTGTAGACTGGGTGCTTCCTGGATTATGAATCACTAATAAAAGCCTATTAGATCTGTGAATCTCGATCTGTTGGAATTTTGTTCTGGACACTGTACTTGACCACCCCACGATGTTCTCAGTGATTCAGGAACCTAGGCCTGCTGCGCTGGCACCCGCGGAGCTGGCACCAGGCACACACGTGTTCGGCTCCAATTCTCTACCCAGCATTCCTGCCGGGCCTGCCTTTGCCTTCACCTCACAGGTGGGCAAAGTGAGGCTCAGAAACGTTAAAGGACTTGTCCCAGGTCACCAAGTCACATGGGGGAGGAGCAGGATTTCAACTCGAGACTGCCGCCTCCTCCCCAGGGCTCCAGGGGCTGCCCCTGAGTCAGGGCAGCGGCAAGGACGCCTCGGCACACTCTCCCTAACTAGCCCATTAGGGCCCCGGGGCTCCTGCAGGCTAAATAACCCCAAGTCCCGTGAACCCTCTCACTCGGCTGGTCTTTCCAGCCCCTGCTCGTTTTCGGAGCTTACCGCGTGGCCTTCCTCCCTCCGGTGCTCAGACCTCTCGTTATCAGAGACGGAAATACCTGCCTCCATCTCACCGATGCGGGTTTCGCACAGAAGTTACCATCACGTCTCAGCCTGCCTCTCCACGATCGAGCCCTGTGACTCTCGCCTTTTCTTTTTACCTCTTATTTATTTTTAAATGTTTTTATACATCATGTTTGTACATGTTTATGGGGTACATGTGAAATTTTGTTACATGCATGCACTGTGTACTGATCAAGTCAGGTTATCTAGGGTTTCCATCACCTGAGTCCTTATCTCTATGTGACCTGTACATTTCAAGTCCCCTTATGCTGGCTGTGCGGATCTGCTTGTGGACTTCCTCATGCACACACAGGTGCGCATACTCTCACACCTCACGTGTGCACCTCAGACACACACACACACACACACACACCTCACGCAGTATATACACAGACACACACACACCTTATATATACACCTCAGAGACACACACACACACGCACCTCACGTACTACACACACACACACCCTTCCCCAGCACGCGCATGCTCACCCCCAGCACTTGCCCTTCATCCTCCAGCTCACCTCCCGCTGGGAGCCTTCCTGCTGCCACCCCCCGAGGTGGGATCAGGAGGTTCTCCCTGCCCCACCCACTATTTCGTGGGCTCCCGGGGACCAGAGGCTGTGCTTTATCCCCGTTTGTATCCCTCCCTGCCCGCCCCCCACCACCCTGCACTGGGCATGGTACCCGGCACTCACGAGACTCAGCAAGTGTTTCTGGAATGTATGGGTGAGCTCTATCCCTGCAATAAAGAGCACACTGCACTAGTAAACCAGAACAAACCAGAACAACTATCTGGGTCCAAATGCTAATCATGATAAGCTGGTGCTCCATCTCTGTAAACCACAGTTTGCTAATCTGCAAAGTGGGGATGAAGTCAATGGCTATCAGCACCTGGATGGCTGGTTTCACATGTGTGTAGACCCACCACACGACAACATTATTTTCAGTCATTACATGGGAGAAGTAAAGCTCGCAGCTCAGTTAGGAAAAACCAACCCTGATGCCTGGACCAACCAGACAAACCCATGATTCTTCCACCTTCCTGGGCTTCTCTTATCTCAGGCAGACAGGTGTCCCAAGCACAATGGATTCAAGGAAAGCGACTCTCAGTCCAGTCTAACCGGCCCGACATCTCGGCCCCTAGGGGGACTGAGCCTTCAATAAACAGATGTCTCTTCCAGCTCAGAACTGCAGACGTGTGTGTGTTCATGCTTATAACTGCCGCCTTTGTTCTAAATCCATACCAATATCCATTTAGTATTTCTAACAGATGGTTCTTTCTATGATGTGTCTGTCTCAATAAATGGAAAGCATTTCCCTGTGGCCTGCCTGCCACACTTTTTATCTGTCCTCTAATTGGGAACACTCTCGAACCTCTCCACTTCCTGTTTGTCTCACAGTGAGGTAAAGATTTGATTTTTCTTCCCTATTAAAACTGTCTTTTGAGTCAAAATGGGTATATTGGGAAAAAATTATCGCTGAGAGAGGGCAGGTGCAGAGAAACATATACAATTTTGTGAGTCAAAATAAGGTCAGTGGTTCAAGTCCATCTGGATGTCAGCACGTGGGAAAACCAGGCAGAGCAGTGGGCTGTGGATCCCTGGCAGTAGGTGACGTCCCCTCCCCACTGGTCTGTGCTAACCTCTTCGCAGGACATCTGCCTTTTCAGAGACCAGCATCCAAAATTCCTCCATGGCCATTTTATCCACTGCAAATGCCACACATTCCCGTACATTAGAGGGAGGGGCAGATTTCAAGATTTTCCTACTGAAAGGCCAAGTGGGAGGGCGACAGGGAGGCCAAGGCAAGCTCAGCTCCACTGTTGTCTGCTGGAAATAAATTGCATTCCTCCTTTCTGTTCCTCAAAGTGCTGCCCTCGGCACTTCAGACCCACAACCCATTCCTGATTTGATTACATTGCTTGATATTTCATAAGTTCTAAGGATTGGACTAAGAGGGATGGGGGTGCAGGATGGAATCATTTCTGGGTGCTGTATGGACCCCTCCTCTGCCCACATGCTCACATTCCACTCTGGGGAAGCTGCCTGGGGCTCAGCCAGGCTAGGGAAAGAAGGAAGCTTGCTGAGAGATGACAATCAGAGTAAGGCTCCAGCCACTTGCCTCAGTGAATTTCACCTGAGCACCTGCGGTGGGCAGGCACTGCCCCCGGCACTCAACACAATCTCATGTAAGCTATTCAACAGGTGACTGGAGGTCTGACCACATGGGGCGTAGAGGGATCTTGCTTTGCCTCACATGCAAGATGAAGTTATCAGTAAGAAGCTCCCTCCACCTGAGCAAGGAGGAAGCCAGTACTATGAGAGAGATGAGACCCAATTCTTGTTCTGGAATGTTTACTTCTTGTCCTGAGCACCCCCCTCCCCCAGCCCACTGTCCCATGGTGTCCTCTGCAGGCTGCTTTTCTGAGGACTCCAGCAACTGAAATGGAAAGAGGAAGAGGAAAGTGAGTCACAGACAATAACTGTCATAAGTTCTTTATAACCTGACATTTTTACTTTTGAAAATAGGTACTTTGTGAATGGGGTACCCAGTTCAACAATACAAAAAGGTATACAGTGGAGACTAAGTCCTCACCTACCCCTGACACCTAGCAACCAGCTTGCATCCCCAGAGACAACCCCCTTTACCAATTCCTCATGGATGCTTCCAGAGGTGTTCTGTGCGTATTCAAACACTTGTATGGCTATACTTTATGAAGTGCTTTCAGACAAACAAAGCACACTGAGTGCCAGAGATTCTGTGCTTACATTGGATTCTCATAGCGATCGATCCCATCCAGGCATCGCAGAGGAGGTAGCTGAGTTATGGGTTGGTTTAAGTCACTGCCCAAGTCTGGCAACCAAGTATCTACTAAACTCTTATGTGACTGACTCTGTTAGTTTGCTAGAGCTGCTGTAACAAACTACCATAAACTGAGTGGCTTAAAACAACAAAAATTTATTTTCTCACAGTTCTGGAGGCTAGAAGTCAAAAATCAAGATGGCGTCAGGGTTGATTCCTTCCGGGGGCTCGGAGGAAGGCTCTGTCTCATGTCTCTCTTCTAGCTTCTTCAGCCTGTGGTGGCCTTGCTCTCATCTCTGCTTCTGTCTTTCTGTGGCCTCTTCCCTGTGTCCATCCTCTCTGTCCAAACTTTCCTCTTTTTATAAGGCTACTAGGCAGTGGATTCAGGGCCCACCGAATCTAGTATGACCTCCTCGTGAGCTTAATAAAGATCTTGTGTCCAAATAAGGTCACATTCACAGGTTCCAGGTGGACACGAGTTTGAAGGGGACACTATTCAATCTGGTACAGAGACCTTAGCAAGCGTTTTAATCTTTCTCAGCTTCTTAATCTGTATCACAAAGGGTTCTTATGAGCACGAAGGGAGAGATCCAATGAAAAGCATTCAGCGCTGCCTTTGGCTACTATTGTTGCTAACATCATCATCATCATCATCATCATCATCACTGTCATCTCCATCATTCACTGGAATTGCAGGAGCTGTGAGGGATACACAGTCTCCACTCTCAAGGAGTTCCGCTGTGGACACCATGCTAACACACCTCACATGCTAGAGTGCGAAGCGCTGTGGCACCAGTTGGGATTGCTGAGGAAGAAGAGGCCGGGGCGGAAGTCATCTGAGTGGACAGCACAAAAGGTGCCCAACACAAGTGAGTTCCAGGAGCAACATGGACCCCCACAGAGCTATGCCCCGCTGCCTTGAAGAGAGAGCCTATTCATTCCCACGCCGCAAAACCTGGTCAAGGGCACGAGTCACGTCTTGGTGACACCCGCATGCCTCATTCCTGATTGAGTCTGAACTCCTGAATCTGAGATTCTTTCACTTCCCTTTGGAAAAGCACATCTCTGACAAAAATAACATTGCCTGTCATTTTGGTAAAACATCTTCGAGATTTTGAGTTCTCAGGAGCTCCCAGGGGAGGCGGAACCATCTGACTTGCTTTATGTCCCTTAAAGATTCAGACCAAAAAAAACGTCAGCCACACGATGGGTTCCCTTCTAAACTTGCAATGCCCATGTCGTGTCAGCTGTGACATGCAAACTGTAAAGCGCGTTGGTAGATGCTTCTCCCCCTGCTGGAAAGCCTGAGATGTTGCCGACGAGGGCCTTAGGAATGCAAGAGACCAAGAGTCAAGAATGTGTGTTGCTAAAATCATGCTTCAGCGCGCTTGGTGGCTCTTGAATTGACAGAGCAATTGGGACTCCGCCTGGGTCCCTTTGGGGGGACCTTTGAAAAAATTGCTGCTGTCACCCTAGATGTACACTTCTGAAGTGTTCTGCCGAGGTAATTGGCTTTCTTTCATCTGCAGAGGGCCCTGCCTTTCATGTTAGTATTATAAATAAGATGAATTCTGCTCATCAGTAAGTAGAGGCTAAAAGGCAAAATTGTTTCTCTGATAATAGATTCGCTGGGCAAAAATAATCTGATTGGCTTCTTTGATAAGAGATGAAAGATAAATTGATTCATGTAAATGTGTTTCCCTTTGAAGAGTGCTCCAGTGAATGCACTGAATTGGGGCAAAACCTGATACAGTTAATGGTTGTCATAGCAATAGGTTATAGCCCTAAAATTGGGACTGGACTTCACAACACATGAAGGAGGCTGGGTTTATAGACCAGCCCACAGAAACTTCCACCATATATCCAATGCATCTTTACTATACCTAATACTCTTAGCCTAAACTCTTGGTCCTCTAAGCAGAGATTAAATGCACAAGGATAGTATCACTGGAATTTTCTAGAAGGGTTTGGAAATTAAATGCTTCCCACTAAATGACCAGGGCATATGTTCTGATGATCAGTTTGAAATTATGGCTGCTGTAATCTTTTGGTGTGGTGAGGAAGGATGTGTAGATGAAGAGAAAGGAGAATGTTTCTTTAAAATTCCAAGGGGCAGAGAAAGCCCTTGGAAAATTTTTTTAAAAAGATAAAGGACTTCCTCCTACCTGTCTTCTGTACCCTTCTCATACTTCCTAGTAAAAATAATAATGACAACAGTTAACAATGAGCACTATTAATAATAACAGCAGTGAGGATGATAGCTAACATTAACAGAGTGTTTAATAGGCATCAGGCACCGTGCTAGCTGCTTCACAGACACCATCTCATTTAACACTGTGGACAATGTAATGACATCAATACTGTGATTGTCTCCATTTTACAGATCAAATAACTGAGGCCCAAGGTCACTCATCTGGAATTCAACCTCAGCCGTCAACTCAGGGGCTCACACCCTGAAGCAGCATGCCCTGCCTTGTCATTCTCCTCATTGTGGTGAATCTCTTAAAACGTTAGGACAGAAAAGAAGAGTCAAACACAGTCGGTGGGGGAAACTGGACGAGACCAGGACCCGTGGAGACTCTCACAGAGAAGCAAGCACAGTTGCAGGAGGAGGTGGGATGATGTTCCATTGGCAGCTGTGCACAGAGGACCATGACCTTGTGGGCAGGAGGCTCCACTAGCGTTCGGGGAAAGAACGTGGCAACTCTGAGAACAGGCTATTTCCAGACATTCGGAAAGGCGGGAAAGCTCAGCCTCCAGACAAAGATTCAGGCACCAGTCCCTAATATCCATGAGCGGGGAAGCTCCCGGAAACCTATTTGCTAGCAGGGGGCCCTGTGTCCAAGTCAGACCACAGCAAGTGTGGGATTGCTGCTGTGTGTCCTGGGGTGGAACTAGCGGTCCCTGCATACCTCATGAACATGGGTCACCCAGCGCTTCCCAGGCTGCCCCTGGCTCTGGCAGATTTACAGACCCCCGGGACCCACCCGGAACCATGGGATGAAAATCACCAGGAGTGGAGTCTGGGGTTCTGGGTTCTGGCAAGCACCCAGATGATTCTCACAGTCAAGAACGTTTGGAAAACACTGAAGGGGGTTATTTCTCGGAGCCTGGGGGCCACAGCTGTGAGTACAAGTTAAGCAGGTTTAGCCGTGAGGAGAAAAGGGATGCAGGTGGGAACCAGATAGGAAATCACAGACACCGTCCAAAGATGTCAGGGTCACCAAGTGTCCCAGTTTGCCTGGGACTGAGGGCATTCCCGGGATACAAGACTTTCAGTTTTAAAACTGGGACAGTTTCAGGCAAACCCTATTTCTATTATGAAACTACATCCATTATCACCATAAGTCTCGCATGACCCCAGAGTTCTGGAACTGTCTAAAACGTTCCTTTCCCTGTAGAATCCAGCTTCCCTGGGCATTTGAAGGAAAACATTGCTGAGTAAAGTACTGCATATTAAACTGTGTGTGACTGGTAGCTCCACCGGCCTCCCAGAGGTATCTGCATTTTTTAAAAACAGGGACTATAATTTGTTTTGCCTCCTGCATTTGAAATTACTTTTCAGAATATCTTCAAAAATCAACAGTAAAACTCATAGCTGCAATTCAGAAAAGTGATACAAGTACCTAATTTTTCATTTAAGTTTGCTAGAGAAAATAAAAATGTCTATTTTCTCCCTTAAAATTGTGCCTTCCACTAGTCAAACTTAGACATGAATTCTTACTGTCTTTTCAAAACGATTTTAATTTCTGTGGGATTTCCTTTTCCTAAATTCAGTACTATGGCTTTAAGAAAAAAAAAATCTTTCCACACGTATCTGAAGTCATTTTCATGGGGCTTGCTAGGATTAATTAGAAAAGCAAGATGGATAATGAAACTAAATATTGTATGTAGAGTTAATCCAAATTCCAGAGCAGTGGGCTTTACCAAAAAGATAATTATAATAAAATATAAACACAGAAGTGATGAAATGATCCAAACCTCCAAGTTGACATTTGCTAGGGAGTTTGCCTCACAGAGGGTGATGAAGAAGTCATCTCAGATGTGACTTTCCCCCAAATCACAGAGTCCACAGTCAGGATGGGAAGTTTACTGGGAAGGGACCTCGACTCCGGAGCCCAAGTGCAGTTAGAAGAGAGACAGGAGCCGTGCAAGTGTTTCTGTCTCCTTCTTCCTCTATTTCTAAAACCCTTCGTGCAGGGTTAAGAGAGGAAAGAGGTCCCAGAAGGGAGCAGTTACAGCATAGTGGATTATGTGCCCGGATTCTACCTTAGTGCTGCCTCAGTTCAAATCCCAGCTCTGCCACCATTAGCTGTGTGACCTTGTGTAAGTTACTCAACCTCTCTTGGCCTGAGGTGAAATAGTGATAGCACCTACCTTACAAAATTGTGAGGATAATTCACAAGCTAATATATATATAAAGCACTTAGAACAGTGCCTCCCACTTAATTAGTGCTATTTGTGTGCTTATATTGAGAATAATGATAGAAATCTCCACATCTATATCTTGAGCATACTGATTAGTTTTTAAGAGTTGCTCTGCAGCAGAAGCTGCTCAGCAGGGCCAAATGCAGTCTGCCAAGTTGTTCTGCTGGGTACCGAAGGTGCGGTATTGTTGTTGTTGTCGTCTGAATTAGTTGCCAAAATTTAAAAATTGGGCAATACCTTGTAAAAATCTAGATTTCCAGCTGTTTTTGAAAGATAGAAGATCTGGCTGCACTAGGCTCACATCCAACATGGCCTCTATCAGCTGGAGCTGAGTTGGGTCAGCTATTAAATGAAATATGTGCTCCTGGATTTGTCACAGACTCTACTCAACCTGCTTCACCATATGCAATGGAATTTGCAATACTTACTTAAAGTCAGGTATCAACATATAATGACCTATGGGCCAAACCCAGTGCACCACCTGGTTTTGTAAATAAAGTTTTATTGGAATAGCACACACTTTCATTTACATATTGCTTCTGGCTGTTTTCGACCATATGGCAGAGTAGAGTAGTTGCAACAGAAACCATATGGCCCACAAAGCCTCAAATATTTACTGTCTGGCTCCTTATCAAATTTGCTGACCCCTGTTTCTAAGGTATTGTCTTTCAGTAGAGAGCTTGCTTAAAGACAGCTTATTTTTATATTTTAGAAAATATGTAGTTAGTGTTGTATGAAAGGAGAGAAGGTTAGCACTACCCTTGACAAGGATGGAAGAGGCTCTCAGGACTGTACAACACAGGCATATGGTAAAATATTTTTAAAAAATAAAAAAAAAAAAGAAAACATATAGTTCATTCAAAATGTGCAAACTATGATTATTGTTTAAAGGAAGAGTGAATTATCTTGAGTCACAGATAATTCAGAGAGCCATTATCTGGAATCACAAAAATGAAGCACTTAGGAGCTGTCCACATAGGCGCTTCCAAGTGACTGTAGTTTCTTATCGCCTCCTGGTGGCAGTGTGCCTAAATTGTAGGTACAGTTAAACTACAAGACAGAGACCAGGCAGTGTAACCTTCACAGCACTGCCTTTAAGGTCATGCAGTATTACATTTTGTTGTCGACTATAGAATTCTCTTCCTAGAGTACCAAATGAAATGGCCACTTCTTCTCACTCACTCCACCTTGAGTAACTTGAATCTTTCTTGCTGTTTTTTCACTATGAAAACAAAACTGAGGAAAAGCATAAAAATCAGTTTGTATGTAAATCATAATCATGAGAAAAAATAAGTAAAAATCATTATAATAGTGATGGATGAACATTTCTTCCCTCATATGGTTTATTTTTAATATGTTAGACTATCATTATCTTCCTGAAATAATACTTTGAGATAAATATAATAACATGTTTTATAATTACATACAGAACTGTGTTATTATTAATTCTGCTATTAATTCATACAGTACACACTGACCCTCCTAATATGCTTGCATAAGTGCTCAGCTCACTCTGTGTTTGTACTTGGAATGCCCATGTACTCATACTTGGAGGATAAGGCAGTGTGGCTTATCCCACACAGATAGACCCCATATGTTACCCAGGACATCAACCAAATTAAACCATTAGGTTCCAGTGATGGTATCTACTGACAAGTCCTTTTTCAATTAGTTTTAGGGGAATTAATGACTCTATTATGATGTGGTTCTGTTCCTATTATTTGTCTCTATTAAGTAACAATTTAATGAGAGTCTCTAAATTTTTTTTCAGCAGAGACTTAAGTGAGGAATTAATATTAATATTCTGCTCGATTCTTTCCGTCCCTGAGGACATCTTCTGCATCATGAATGTGAGGCAGAGTCTACATGATGTAAAATATATTGAATATATATCCAATATACTCTTGCCTTCAGGTTCTGGCACATGAGAAGTGCTTAGTAAATATTTGTTAAATGAATAAATGAATGAAGTGCTGGGAACAGGGAGAGGAGGGGCTGAAAGCCAAGGCCAACCCCACAGGGAGTTCTAAACATGGACAACCTTTCAGAACTGTCCTAGGTTGGGGCAAGAGGGCTGTGCCTTTATCGCCTCCCTGTCACCCTATTTCAGTCAGTCATTGGATGACAGCAACCCTGGATGCGTTGGAGGTGTGGCCTTGGATGTTCCCTGAAGGGGGCTGACAGTTGAAGGCTCCCCATCAAGGGCACTCCCAGTAGCTGGGGTAACAAGTCCTTCATTTCAGGAGTATCTGGGAGGCACATTACAGCGTCCACCACATGGTGATTGCTCAATAAACATTAGCCCCTACTCCATAAATGGTTGCCCAGTGAACGAATAAACAAATGAACTGACTGCTATGTCACTTGGTAACTGTCACACCTAGCCATTTATATTTAGTCATTCTAAGGTGGTATCTCCCTGTGGACATTTGGGAAAGGAGAGAATGTTCCTTCCCTGTCTTCCATGCCAGTCAGAGTTTCTATTCCAGGGGGCCCAGAGCAAGTGGTCAAGGCAATGCTGTTCTGTGGCCACAGCTTAAAGGATTTATGGGAACTCCACTTGTGCGATTCCAGCCATCAGGACTCACCATCAAATTGGTACTAATTGATCAACACTTGTGTGCACATATGGAAGTAACATTCATCAGGAAACCGGCAGGTGAGGGGGGGAGGAGGGGATGGGTAAATGCACATCTAATGGGTGCAGCGTGCACAGTTGGGGATGGGCATGCTTGTAGCTCCAACTTGGGCCGTGCAAATGCAAATATATGTAACCTAAACATTTGTATCCCCATAAAATTTTTAAATTTTTTTAGAAAAGGAAAGAACAGTATTATCTTTAGAGGAAGTATTTGGTAGATGGGATTTTATCAGCACCCTTGACATTGAATCACAGCCAAATCTCAGGCAGAACTGAAATATTGAAATCCTCTATTGCTACAGTTTTGTTTGTTTTCTTTTCAAGAAATAAAATGATGAGTCTCACTAATGATCTCTGAGTTCTCTTAGAACATTAACATCCCATGATCCAAAAATTAGGAGCCACCGCTGTTGAATGTTTGTCATGTGCCAGCTACAGCACCAAGTACTTTGCACACATTGTTAGCTCATTTAATCCCCACAGTTTCCTCATCAGGCAAATGGGGATAATAATAGCACCTCTCTCACAAGTGAGGATTAAATGAAGTAACTGATAAAACACCCAGGGTGTAGCCTGGCGTACAGGAAGTAGTTGGTAAAGTCTAGCTATTATTATTTTTACTCTTACTTATTCGTGACTGCTCAGAACTCCCTATATGGGCCCACTAAGGTCTACCCTTCCTTCAGAGTTCTAAACCCCATAAATTTCCCCACCCCTGTCTCATCTTTCCTCGTGGTTCCTCCAAGTGAGAGTTTTAGCTCTCAACTGCTATTAGTATGTATCCATGATCTACTAGTAGTTTTGGAAGGAAAATATTTTCCACAGAGTATTCAGCACAGAAGTTAGTTCATAAGCCAATTGTTTTGTTGTGTCCCCAAAACCACATTTTCAAGCCAACACTTCAGTGTCTTTCATCATAACCTATATTTGTCCACCTTGAACCTAGATGATGTAACAAAACTTCAAACCTGAAGGCTTTTTCAATATACATAAACCAGAATTATTTGTATATTATTTAACCAGTCACAGGCATATTAGAAACCTATGTTCACTGATTAGAATGGTAAAACTATAGGCCAAATCTCTGGCATTTATCTTACTTTTGACAGGAAGGAAGATATTTTTAAAACTCATGAACAATTTTCATATGATATCTGCCCCCAGAAACTCTTCTGAGTCCCATATCTGCTCTGTGCCTTAGGGTAACCATTCATACCTTTGTTTCCCAACTTTGACTGCACATTGAAATCACTTGGAGAACTTTAAAAATACCAATGCCTGGGTCATACTCCCACAGTTTCTGATTTAATGGATCTGGGGTGCAGCACAGGTATCAAAACTTTTAAAGTTCCCCCTGGTGATTCTAATTGTAACAGAATTTGAGAACTACTGATCCATAGCATTGTCACATGAACACGTTGTCTAATTAGTTATAGTTTCATTCTTTTATACAAATAGTGTGCTTTGACCTTAAGCAAAAAGAACAAATCAGGAGGCATCACTTTACCAGACTTCAAGCTATGCTACAAGGCTATAGTAACCAAAACAGCATGGTACTGGCACAAAAACAGATGAAGACCAATGGATCAGAACAGAGAACTCAGATATAACATCATCCTTATATAGACATCTGATCTTTGACAAAGCAGGCAACAACATACACTGGGGAAAAGAATTCCTATTCAATAAATGGTGCTAGGAAAATTGGATAGCCACATGCAGAAGACTGAAACAGGATCTGCACCTGCCACCACTCACAAAAATTACAATAATTCAAGATGGATAAAAAACTTAAACCTAAGGTATGAAACTATAAGAATTCTAGAAGAAGATGTCAGAAAAACTCCTCTAGATGTGGACCTAGGAAAAGAATTTGTACCTACCAAAGGCAATCACAGCAACAACAAAAATTAATAAGTGGGACTTGATTAAATTAAAAAGCTTCTGCACAGCCAAGGAAACAATAAATAGAGTGCATAGACAACCTACAGAATAGGAGAAAATATCTGCATGCTATATATCCAATAAAGGGCTAATGACCATAATCTACAAAGAACTCAAGCAAATCAGAAAGAAAAAAATCAAACAACCCCATAAAAAAGTGGGCAAAAGACATGAACAGAAGCTTTTCAAAAGAAGATAGACTAATGGTCCATAAACATATGAAAAAATGCTCAACGTCTCTAATCATCAGGGAAATGCAAATCAAAACCACAATGAGATATCACCTAACTCCAGTGAGAATAGCTCTTATCAAAAAGTCCCAAAACAACAAATGTTGGCATGGATGCAGAGAGAAAGGAACACTCGTACACTGTTGGTGGGACTGCAAACTAGTACAACCTTTATGGAAAGTAGTATGGAGATACCTCGAAGAACTAAAAGTAGACCTACCATTTGATCCAGCAATCCCACTACTGGGTATTTATCCAAAGGAAAAAAAGCCATTTTATCAAAAAGACACTCATACTCAAATGTTTATTGCAGCACAATTAACAATTGCAAAGATGTGTTATCAACTCAAGTGCCCATCAATACATGAGTGGATTAATAAAATTAGGTATATGCATACCATGGAGAACTATTCAGCCATAAAAAATGGTGAACTAATACCTTTTGTAACAATCTAGAGGGAACTAGAGTCCATTCTCCTAAGCGAAGTATCACAAGAATGCAAAAACAAACTCCACATGTACTCACTATTAAATTGGAACTAATTGATCAGCACTCATGTGCACATATGGAAGTAAAACTCAACGGAAATCAAGCAGTGAGAAGGGGAAGGAAGAGGTGGATAAAATCATACCTAACAGGTACAATGCACACTACCTGCTGACAGGCACACTTATAACTTTGACTCAAACGGTATAGAAGCAATTCATGTAGCCAAAACATTTGTACCCCCATAATATTCTGAAATGTATATATAAAAAATGGTGCACTTTATTTACAAAATGCCAAAAATTTTTCAAGAACTGTAAGCTTCACTGTATACCAGGTCATGTTCAGGAAGCGAGACATTTCCAGACCATTCTATGCTCTGATATATTTTGGAATATTGCACAATTATTCAATAATAATGGGTAAAAAAATGTTCTATTAGACTTTAATAGGGATTACAAGAAAAAAGAGGATCATAACCACAGAAATAAATAAAATTAAATAGTTCTTTACTGTGGGATTTCCCAGAAACTTTAATATACTAATGTGCATATAAATCTTCAGAAGCATTTCCCAAGCTCCTTTGATCATAGACTCCTCCCACCACCCTCTCCACCACCATCCCTCTGCCTCTTAACATCTCCTAGAACATTCTGCTGCTAAGTACTTTGAGAAATACTGGTTCAAAGTGTTTCTATCTGGCAAGAGGAAAAGGGCAGGGTGCTGAAGGAAGCACAGAACACAGAGCTGGCATCCACGGGACCTGACACCACGTTGGGAACAAAGCTCTGTCTTGCGGGAGGCTGACTTCAGAAGTTGGTGGATCCTTTTTTACTGTTGCCTGCTGAGGTTGACAGAACAGTGACCTGGTTGCTCAGCTCTGTCTGTAACTGGATGAACAATGTCTTTGTCTCTCAATCGCTGTGAGCCACAAGGAATTCCACGTGAGGGAACTGTAAGTTAGTGGTGCAGAAGATCTTGTGTCCCCATGAAGACAGAAGACCAATGCCGGGGGGTTGTTGCTCTGCCTTGGCCGGGGCAGAGATGAAAGCAGGGAGGGGTAATAGGTATAGTCCCGCACAAACCTAACACTTCCAAGGACTGCTCTACTGACCTCTACCAAATTCTGGCAGCATGCCAGTTTCTCATCTATAAAATGAGGATATATAATACCTAAGCATTTTGTAGAGATGGAATATAACCATGTAAGTGAATGGGCTCTATGAGCCATAATGACCTATGCCAATATTGGAAATTACTTTTATTATCATGGTTATTACCGATAGGAGTCTCTCACTAAGTTTATCTGAATAATAACCCAGGGAAAACTTGAGAATCCATAAACATCAAATTTTTTCCACTAGCTGTTTTTGTTTGTTTGTTTGTTTGTTTTGTTTTGTTTTGTGACAAGGTCTCACTGTGTCTCCTGGGCTAGAATGTGGTGGCATCATCATAGCTCATTGCAACCTCAAACTCCTGGGCTTAAGCGATCCTCCTATCTCAACCTCCCCAGTGGCTGAGACTACGGGCACGCACCACCACACCCAGCTAGTTTTTGTCTTTTTCGTAAAAATGGGATCTCGCTCTTGCTCAGGCTGGTCTCTAACTCCTGAGCTCAAGACATCCTCCAGCCTTGACCTCCCCAAGTGCTAGGATTATAAGTGTGAGCCACCACGCCTGGTCTCACTAATTTTTTGATAAATGTTGCAAAGCAGGGGAAAGAGAGAGAGGGGAAAGAAATTGATTCCACAATGTGGAGCTCCTAAAGTCTTTAGAAGAAAAGTATTCTATTTTAAGTGTTCTCCCCAAAACCTTGAAAGTGGGCTGAAAGTTCACATCACTCTGCTGTTTAATAGTCCGTGGTCTCCTACCATCATTGCAAATGTGTCTTATTGACAGATGGTCCCTTTGGGAGAACACCTCAGTGATTAATTGAGTGGAAAACACCACTCATCTCTCTGTAGGTCGGCACTTGTCTGGTAAGGCTGAATGGGAGTATGAATAGCAACCTTTCACGTCATGGTTCTTTTCATTAATAATCCTTCTTGATCCACTATTTCTCATCCTATTCCATTTGCTAACTTACCAAAATATGCACCTTACTTATCTTCAAATTGGCGCTGTAAACTCTCAGCTCTTCCTTTGTATTGTGCAGTTTCATACTGGACTTGTTTGCTTTGTTTCCATCTAAGCCACTTCCCTCCTTTCCCCTCCACCCATCCTGTGTGGAAATCCACCCTCTCTTTCTCTGGTGCCACTTTCAGGCTACTTTAGGGCTGGCCCTGACAACATCTGTCTCAGATGGGCGTCCCCCACACAGACAACTCGCTGGAGTCCTCTCTCTGCTCTGACCATCCCTCGTGGTGATGGGTCTAACAGACCGCAGCCTGCCTGGAGGGACAGAAACACACGTGCGCTTTAACTAGACCTTTACTTCTAATATGCAAGAGAATTATATCTTTCTGCTTGATCAATATAAACGTGCTGAGTGTCCTTGACTTCCAAACCTATAAAAATAACCAAAATAGCAATAAATGCTCATGCGAATATATGCAAATACATGGGTTTCTTAGGTGCATCTCATTAAGCCCCCATCACACTGTCTCAGCTGAGCCCCACTAGGCAAGGGTGGGTGCCTGAGCGGCAGAAACCATGCAAGAGCACGGCTCGTCATTGGAGGTCTTGAGGTATTAATAACAAGTTGCTTTGACGTCTTCAGGGAATTTTCTCAGCCCACAAGCTCTACACAATGCAGGGAAATCTGCTCTAAAATGTAAACAGCAACATTATCGCTTGGGAGATGCTATAAATTAGGCCTGCATGTGCATGCAGAGCCAAGAGCACCCGGCCCAGGAGCCCTCTCTCCCCACCTTCCGCCCCCATACCTTCACTGATTCTCGCCCTCCTTCCACTGAGGTCTCCGTTCAAATATCACCTTGTCAGGGACCGAAGCATTCAGACTTGTCCCTTCCCCTCCCCTTATCTTGCTTTATTTTTTCTTTTAGCACTTATTACTACATTACTACACTTCGCTCTTTCTTGTAAATGTCTCATACCCTTTGAAATGTAGTAAAGATCATCATTCAAAAAGAATATAAATGATATCTTTAAATGATGGACCAGGACAAGTTTAAAGAAAAAGATAAGGAGAATACTTTTTTTTTTTTTTTTTTTTTTGAGACAGAATCTCACTCTGTTGCCCTGGCTAGAGTGAGTGCCGTGGCGTCAGCCTAGCTCACAGCAACCTCAAACTCCTGGGCTCAGGCAATCCTTCTGCCTCAGCCTCCCGAGTAGCTGGGGCTACAGACATGTGCCATCATGCCCGGCTAATTTTTTCTATATATATATATTTTTAGTTGTCCAGATCATTTCTTTCTATTTTTTAGTAGAGATGGGGTCTCACTCTTGGTCAGGCTGGTCTCGAACTCTTGACCTTGAGCAATCCACCCGCCTCAGCCTCCCACAGTGCTAGGATTACAGGCGTGAGCCACCGCGCCCGTCTAGGAGAATACTTTTGAAGGCCATGTGCCATTTCTCTAGCTTTGCTGTTGTCTGAGATGGGGTGG
>CAUYSK010029459.1:0-10968 GCA_963575035.1 Avahi laniger | reverse complement strand
GGGCATGGTGGCGCATGCCTGTAGTCCCAGCTACTTGGGAGGCTGAGGCAGGAGGATCGCTTGAGCCCAGGAGTGTGAGGTTGCTGTGAGCTAGGCTGATGCCACGGCACTCACTCTAGCCCGGGCAAAAGAGTGAGACTCTGTCTCAAAAAAAATAAGAAAATAAAAAAATAAAGTAAAAGAGGAACAAAAAATAAAAACCTAAAATTAAATATAAACAGAAACAAATGAACCAAAATATTTATCATATGATAACATAACCACATAGAAAAAAATTATTAATATTCCAGGTGGCCTTTGAACATAGTGCTCTGACTATGCATTCTTGGTAGGATATATTCTAAGGACAAAAATCTTACACATTACTCAGTAGTTTACTATTAGTCATGTTGATATTGTAATTTTAAAACTATTTTTTATATATTGCATAATAAAGCAAATAAGTAAACATATTAAAATTATTATTTAATAAGATTTTTTATCTAAGTAGAAAGAGATATAAATACAAAGTGCAAGAAGTTGGGAGGGGGACAAAAATCTCTACAATGTAAAATTTGAATTGGTAATGATAAGATGAAGCTGTGATTTTAAAACATTTATTTCCTAGCTCTATCCACTGAAAGAATCTAGAATTAAGAACACTCTGGTAATAATGAGCACACACCACTAACCAGATCTTGATTTCTGGGTACATTTCCCACAAAAATGAACGAGCTGAGTCCAGATCTGAGGCAGGATAGCATAAAATGGGCCTGGGATATCTAATTGTACAGAAAACACGGGCACGCTCAAAGACTGATGGCATCATTTCGAAAGGACAAAAGGGGCATCCTAAAAAGGCTACTACAGGCCAAATTTGGGATGATTTGAATATCAAAAAGAATAATGATTATAAGTCATTGAATTAAAATATAAATCCATGAGTCTATAATGAAGTCAATATATGAAACTTGATATGAGTTTATAATGAAATCAAAAGAGAAAGAAAGGAAGAAGGTGGGAGTGTTGGGGGTGAGAAGGTAGTAGGGAAGAAAGTTCTTTACAGAAGAATGCCAGTTAATAAATGTCGAAGAAACAATAGGATTAGAAAAATCACCATCTTGCAACCCCCAAACTAAATAACTGACTCAGGCAAGGATCACCAATAGATGTTAAAACAATGGATGAAAGGTTATTGGGAAGATGGTATGCGTACCCTAGAGACTACTTAGTAATTGCAAAGGGAGAAAAATGTTAATCTTTTTACAATGTAGAAATTTTTGTGGTCACCATCTTAACTAAATGCTCAAACTAAGCCATACTAAAAGTGGGACAATCTGACATTGTGTGCCTTCTGATAAGATGCAACATGACTGTAACTGCACCTATGAAGTCGTCTCGCTCAAAATGTGTAACCTGGATGAAATGGAACATTTATTAATAGATATAACTTTCACTACAATAGAGAAGATGAAGGAACAAGTTAAAGAGTAGCATGAGGTAACAGACAGAGGAATCCAGAATGTGGAACATTTTACAAGACAAATGGTCTAGACTTTTCAAAAACTCAGTATCATTAAAAAAAAAAGTTGGGGCTGGGCACGGTGGCTCACGCCTGTAATGCTAGCACTCTGGGAGGCCGAGGCGGGTGGATTGCTCAAGGTCAGGAGTTCGAGACCAGCCTGAGCAAGACCGAGACCCCGTCTCTACTAAAAAAAATAGAAAGAAATGATCTGGACAACTAAAAATATATAGAAAAAAAAAATTATCCAGGCATAGTGGCGCATGCCTGTAGTCCCAGCTACTCGGGAGGCTGAGGCAAAAGGATTGCTTGAGCCCAGGAGTTTGAGGTTGCTGTGAGCTAGGCTGACGTCACAGCACTCACTCTAGCCCGGGCAACAAAGTGAGATTCTGTCTCAAAAAAAAAAAGTTGGGAGACTGTTCTGGACTCAAAGAAATATAACAGCTAATTGCAATGTGTAAAACTTGACAGGATACTAGTTAAAAAAATAGCTATAGCTGGGTATGGTGAACATGCCTTTAGTCCAGCTACTCTGAAGGCTTGAGACAAAAGGATTGCCCAGAAGTTCAAGTATAGCTGGGGTAACATAGCGAGACCCTGTCTCTAAAAAAAAATTAAAATATAAATAGATCACTATAAAAATACTTTTGAGTTGACTGGGAAAACTGTCAAATGGACTACATATTAGATAATATTACACAATTGTGGTTAATTTTCATAGATAAAGGTAATGTGTTTATATAGAAGAATGTCTTTATTGTTAGGAGATATATGGAAAAAGTGGAAGGAAAAGTCTCATGGTGTCTACTGTATCCTTTACAGTTCACTTAAAAAAATGTATATACAGATGTATATAGGAATCAACCAAATGTGAGAAAATGTAAATAATTACAACCTCAGATGGAGGTTATAAAAGTTTTTATTGTGGTAGTCTTTCAACTTTCTCTATGTTTAGAAAAGGTCAGGGAAAGAAAAATATAGGGAAGATGGCTGTATTCAACTAAAAAGACATATAAAAAGATATATAGACTCCATACAGATATTACATCACTGACCTTGAGATTATCTGTGGAATTCATTTTCTTTCTTAAGACAAAATTTAGGCAACAACATTAAAAAAAGGTCTGTGGATTCTGGTTTTTTTCAAAAGAAGTGACTTCTACTTAAAACAAAACAATATCTTGGTCTGCCATAATAGGGGGAACTTTATCTGGGGAAGAGTTAAAGATTTCCTGTTATAGACTGTAAAGTCCAATCCGTAACCATGAAAAGAACAGATTTTCCTGGAAGGCTTTTAGCACAATACCCATTTACATGGAGTGAGTTTTCCGCGCCTCCTGGTGAGGTTACCTCGTCTGGTTGAGGAAGGACGATAACTGACATTGTTCCTGTGTGAATACGCTGCATCCGTGACGACAGGCCCACCTCAGGGATTCGCTGAACTCGGTGAATCCCACCTTCATACTTCAAATGCTTATAGACATTGTCACCAGAAATTCGGGCAGCTGCATGATGTAGTCCACCTAGGAAAAAAAAATCCTGAAATATCAATGAATTCTACTTTGAAAGGGATCAGGATTCTAAATGTCCTTAATCTAAGGCCTGAATGTGAGTATAGAGCCTGAGAACATAAAGTACGTACAAAACTATATTTTCCCAATGTAAATGTGTTAATATATAAAAGGAAACATATCAAAATATTATTTACGGTTATCTCTCAGTAGTAGACCTTTTATTTTTTATGCTTTTTTATTTCTAAATTTTGTATAATGAACAAGTTTTATTTTTATAATCAGAAAAAAATACTATTAACCAAAAAAGAATACTGGGATGTTTTCTGCATTAAACTGCCTTGTGCAGTCTTAGGCCAATATGGTGTCATATATAAAAGAATGCTCAGTAACAGAATAATTTCATAATGTTGAATAACTCTAGAGGGAGTTTTCAGGAATTTATACTGAAAGTTAGCTTTTGCTTATCTGTGGAGTAGGAAGACTATCACAAAATAACAGCCTTGGCTAGCTTGTTCTTATCTAACAATTTAAAAACATTTTAATGATACAATTATATAAAGACACAGAAAAACACTAATCGAATATATGGTTTAATGACCACCAACCAGGTCAAGAAACAGAACTTTGCTAGTCACCCCATAAGCCCTTCCCAGTCATAATCCTCCCCCTTGCCCATGAATAATCATTATACTGACTTTACTATAATTTGATTACCTAAATGTGTAGCCCTAGGCAATACAGTTTTTAGTCTTGTGCATTTAAAAAATTTTGATGTCTTTTAAGTTTCTCAGTCCACATGTTCATCATCTATTTCTTTCATTTCCTACATATTATCTGTTGAGGAACTTGGGCTGCTGACCACTAGAACTTCCAACAGTCTGGTCTTGCTGCAGCCCAACCTGTTCTGCTGCCCTCTGTATTATTGGCTGCAATTTGGCAGCTGATCCAGAGACTGGATCAGATACCAGCTTGAGCCCCTTGGCAAGACTACAGGAGGCATATGATGTCTGGATGTTTCTCTTTTTATGGTCTTGACAGTCTTTGATGCTTAATGTATCCCTGGGGGCTATAAAATGGTGATAGTCTAATTCTACTATTTCTTTCTCACTTACTAGTTAAAATACACTTATAAAGAGATACCTCCCCTTGTCTATTATTTGATCACCCAGTAACACAGCTATACAGGAGAGGCAGGACAAATGCTTCATTCTGTCCCTTTACCAGTTTTACCAACATACTAACATATTTTTTTTTTTTGCAATACACCAAACTTGTTCCTTTTAATCCTCTGAAAATAATCAATTAAAATTTTAAAATATCACTATGAACTCAAGGATTTAAACACATCTAGCATGTTTAAATCAATTGCAATTATTATAATTGAAGTGCAGTTTTCCCACCTTTGGTCAATGGGAGCTTCTTCAAGTTAACTTCTGATGAAAATGTCTGATGAAAATCTAATTTTCTTTCCCTTATAAGTCACAGGTCTTTGTTTCTACATGACCAATGGATCTTTTCCTTTTTTTTCGAGTCCAAAAATTTGACTAGAATATATCTTAGTGTTGATTATTTTAGCTGGATATTTTCAGATGTGCTCTTTAAATACGTGGCTTCAAATATATATATAGTTCTATTTCAGAAGAGTTTTCTTAAAACATAGATGTTAGTACTTGTCCTAGGCAGCCTCAAAGGTGGTACCCCATGACCCCTGCCTCCTGGTATTCATACCCTTATAGTTCCCTCCCAGATGGTCTATATGATCAATAGCATACGGCAGAGGTGATACTATGTCAATTTCTGAGATTAGATTACAAAGAACCATGGCTTCTGTCTTGGGTGCTGGCTTACATTCCTGCATCACTCACTTGGGAGAAACAGGTTGCCATATTGTGAGCAGCCCCATGGAGAGGTACTTGTGGTGAGAAACATACCTGCCAACAAACATGTGAGTGACTTGGAAGCAGACCCTTAAGCCCTAGTCAAGTGTTGAGATGACTATAGCCCCACTCAACAGCTTCACTGAAACCCTGTGCCAGAATCACTCAGGAAAGCAACTCCCTGATTCCTGACACTCATATCTTCTGAGATAAAAAATGTTTGTTGCTTTAAAGCTGCTAAGCTTTGGGTAATTTGGCTTTTTGATTTTTATTTATTTATTTTTACCTTGTAGCTTCAGCTCAAAGGAAAATTTGGGTAATCTGTTACCTAGAAATAGATAATGAATATAGTACCTGCTCTGACTCTTTTTATCACATAATCTTTTTGCCTATCATCAATATTTGTCATTTTCCTTCATCCCTTTTTATCTTTCTTCTTTTTAATTTAAAAAAAAGTTATCTTTTTTTGACTACTGCTTTCTTAAGGCATTAAATGGTCTGTTTATCAGCTCATATGTTCCTTCTGATTTATTCATTTCTGAAATAATTTTTCTTTTATTTCTAATTCTTTCCTGAGTCTGTCATTTCATTTCTAATCCTGATTTATAAGGTTCTTTCACAGCTCATATTGTTGTCTTAATGTCTCGTTTTGAAATAGATTAGTTTTGATCTGATTCTAGACACATCTTTCCAGTGTGCTTTCATTGTCTGTAGGAATATTATTCTGCTTATTCTCTTTTTTTCTATAAAATTTTCTATGGAATTTGACTTTGATACTTTCCTATAGCTTATTTTTATGTGAAATTACTTTTCCTTAAGCTTTAGAATGAGGCCAACTCTAGCAAGGCTTTTCTAATTTCACAGAGCTCTCTTTTCTGTGGCTTTGTGTGATCTTCAAATAAACAGGACCTGCTTGCTGGTACTTCCTGGTTGTTCTCCCTGACTTTGATCTAGACCTTCTTTTCCCTTCTTTATTCCTGTCCTGCTCATTTTTTCCCCCAGTTCTATACACAGCTGATGAACTGTCCTGCTCAATTTTGATTCTACTCCTAGCAGTTCTGTCTCAGTCTGGGACCGTTCTAGAAGCGAGCGCTAAAGGCTCCATTCTGAGAGGTCATCGGGGCTAGATGGCTTGGCCTCTTAAGATCTTCTTACCTAAGGTCTGAGCAATCACTGTTGAAGAAAGCAAAATTTCTCCTAGTTCCAGTTCATGTTCACAATTGACCCTCAACTTCCAAAGAATAACCATTAGTTATTTGGGGGTTCTCTAGTTTTCGCATCAGTCAGAAGCCACCGCCTGCTTCCTTCTTCCTCCTGCATGTTTATATACCATGCAGGTCCTATGGCTATTGGTGGTTTGCTCCAACCTCTTGTATTTGGGGGTTTTGTGGGGATATCTTGCAACCGATGTTAGCGTAAATGCTGCCCATGGGTTTTGGTTTTGCTATCCAGTTCGTCTGTATGTTTTTTCATGGGGATCCAGAGAGACTGCAAACTAGCTGCCACTGTAGCTGCCATCTTCGTAACATGCTTCTAATGAACACACGATAACCTTAACCCATTTAGTTTCTAAAGTCAGCATGTTATACAAAAATTGGGTATATTTAGATTATCTGTGAAAATGGGGAGCTCTCTGAACCTTTACTGGTACAGAGTGCTGCCCATAAAAAAAAAGAAAAAAGAAAAAAAGAAAGTGCTTTAGGAAGGTATCTTATCAGAGACCAACATACTGTCTTTTAATAAGTCTAATACAGCTGGTCTTCCTCAGCAGTGGAACAGATTACTGTTAATCTTCTTGAATACCAGACAAAGAAGGTGATGTGCATTTAGGGGGCAGATGATATGAAAAATCTAATTGTTTACCATTCACACTAGTGTGGTACGATGGTCATATTATGAAAGATAACCAGGAACTGAAACAGAGTAAAGCCATGACAAATTTAAATTTGCCATCTCATATTCATGGTGTACTTTAAAAATTATTCCCCCGTCCCCTCTACTTCATGTCACATGCAAATACTTGAATTTAAGTGAGTGAATTAAAAAAAAACATGAATTTATATGTGCTGAAAATGAGAAAGCTATCATTTTACTGTATAGACTAATAAAGTCAGTTTTAGGCTGCCTGGGTGCAAATTCAAGCTCCTCGTTTCCCTAGCTGTGTACTCACAGGCAAGTTATTTGTCCATGCTTTGGTTTCCTATTTATCAATAATAATAATAACATATAACTAGGGTTACAGCACTGCACATCTGAAGGAGGAGCCATTCGTATTACAGATTATATGAGTACTGCTTCAAGGCATATGTATACATGATATAGCCCTGAATTCAATCTACTTTCCAATGTTTTTGTGAGGAATAACTAAGTTAAATATATGCAGAGCATTCAGTACAGTGTTGACATGTGGCTGTTGACAAGTACCAGTACTAACTGGAACTACACACTGGCTCTCCTGGACCAGAAGATATCTTGGGATAGGAAGATATCTTGGGATAGGAAGATATCTTGAGAAAGGAAAGATTCCTATGAACTAAATTGTGACGGAGGGCTGGAGAGTTGATATACCCCTGAGGAAGGACTGTGAAGGTATAGTGCTGGCATTGACAAGTGAAAGTAAATTGCTTCTAGTAGCCCTTATTGACAGAGATGGAGAAAAAGGCATCTGCCAGATCAATAGCTGCATACCAGGTACCAGGGGTATGTTAATTTGCTCAAGCAATGAAACCACATCTGGTATAGCAGCTGCAACTAGAGTCACCACTTAGTTAGGTTTATGTATGACAGCATAATCCACTGTCATTCCAGGATCCATCTGTCTTCCACACAGGCCAAACAGAACGGAATGGGGATGCGGTGGGAATCACCACTCCTGCGTATTTTAGGTTCTTGACGGTGGCATTAATCTCTGAGATCCCTTCAGGAATGTGGCATTGCTTTTGGTTTACTATTTTCCTACAGGCACTTCTAGTGCCTTCCACTTGGTCTTTTCCACCAGCCCTTGCTCCACAGGTCAGGGAACCAGTGTGGAAATTCTGCTAGCTGCTAAGTATGTCTATTCCAATTATGCATTCTGGAAGTAGGGAAATAACCACAAATGGGTTCAGAGACCCACTGGACCCACTGTGAGATGGATCTGGGCTAAAACTCATTGATCACCTGACTTCCATAAGCCCCTGCTCTGATTGGTAGATCACTGACATTTTGCATCTCTTGGAATTACTGTTCATTCAGAGTCAACGTCCAGCAGTCCCCAAAAGGTCTGATTATTTTCTCTTCCTCAATACATAATTACCCTGTTAAAATGCCATAGGTCCCTTTGCAGAGGTTGGAGGGAAGATTAACAGGATAAAGTTTTGGCATTATACCAGGGCCCTTTCTCAAGGGGACCCATCCTTTCCTTCATTCAAGGAGTTTTGGGTCTATACACGGGCTCAAGTCTGTGAACTGATTGAGGGGCTGTGACTTTCTGTTTTTATAACTCAGGTTAGACTTTTGTTCACTTGACCTAGAACTTTTCTCTTACACAGAGCAAGTAAGAATTTAGTAGGCTTCCTATCTATTTTACTTCTAGGAATACTATGATGTGTTCTATTCACTTCAAAAGTCTGTGAAAAGCACACTATTCTGAATGCTGCTTTGACTCTGCTGTCCAATATGGTAACTATGGCCACCTTGTCAATTACTGCCACTGCATTTAGGTTTCCTAATTCAGTAACCAAAGTTCTCACTGTAAAGTCTGGCCTACAGAGAAGACTGATCACAAAGCTCTTCAAGGACAGTGGGACTTCCCTCACAAATTTATTTCTCACAGTTGTGGTGAAAAGTATGTCTCTGGAAAATTAACCATTGCATTACTTGAAGTGACCTTTCCCCAAATTCAACTGGTGAGTAGTTATTACAAAATTACAAAACATAATTTTAAATAATCTGTTGAGGATTGGGGAGATAATGCAATACATGTCATAGAATCCCTTTAACTTGGGAAATATTTCAATTCATTAGATACCAAGTTTACAGATTAACACTGGCAGAACCACACTACTTATCAAGAGCCATTACCCTCCACTGCTTCCACAAGACTATCTCGTAAAGAGCTAGGCACAGTGGCTCATACCTGTAATCCCAGCACTTTGGGAGGCTGAGACAGGAGGACAGCTTAAGGCCAGGAGTTCAAGACCAGCCTAAGCAGTATAGTGAGGCCCCATCTCTACAAAAGATAAGAAAAATTGGCTGGGCATGGTGGCTCACACCTGTGGTTCCAGCTACTAGGGAAGATGAGGCAGGAGGATCATTTGAGCTCAGGAATTCGAGGCTGCAGTGAGCTATGATTGTGTCACTGTTCTCCAGCCTGGGTAATAAGGCAAGACCCCGTCTCTTAGAAAAGAAAAAAAAAGACTATCTTTTTACATTTTCTTTGGACTATTTATGTAATGGTTGAGTACTGTCTTTATTTGTACCTATAATCACAAAACTATAAGATTTTAAAAGTCACTTAATGTATGAATTTTTGCATAAAAGTGTTTCTTTCCATCCTTAGGTTTTAGCGCTGTGTGAATCTCTGTGGGTAGCTCTGAGTTCCTTTCCATTTCAATTAAATATCATAAATATGTATATATATAATTTAATATTTTATAAGGTAGGTGCTTTTTTCCTTTTCTCTATCTACATCTTTTCTTCTCATAACTGGTTATAATAAAAAAATCCATTTTTAAAAAATTACTTTATAATTTCAATGAATAGAGGGTTTATTCTTAGTCTTTCATTGTAAAGGTATTTGAGTAAATTATTTATAATGTTTTTTTTTTCAAAAAAAGGGCTTTTTACTTTTCAAAATATTTTTGTTTTATTTGCCAGTGAGTCATTGTTTAAAAGAAAGATTTCCCAACCATTATTTAGGCAGCTCTACATACCTGGAACAGAACCTCTCTTCCTGTTACTAAGTTCATCTTCCTTCTATTTTTGAAAGTCCTATTCAAAATATGCATCTCAGAGGTCACTGATGACATTTCCCACTATTCTCTTTTTTATAATGCTGCTGTATGTGAGTATATTCTCCTTGAAACTCCTTTTTTGCTTCCATAATATTACAGTGTCCTCATAGTTTTTCTGCTTATCTGACTCCTCTTCTTCTTTTGCCAACTGGTCTATCTTTCTAAATGTGGCCATTCTTCAAAGCTTGGTGCCTTGCATTTCCCTCTCTATAGGTTCTCCCTCACTTATTCTCTCAGTATCAGACATTATCTCCGTGCTAACAGCTATCAAATAGCTCTCCTGAATTCTACTCTCTCACGAAAGCTCTGGTTACACAACTTCAGCATTTACTGAGTATTTCTAAATGGATTCTCACTATAACCTCAAACTTAATAGTTCAAAACCCACTCATAGTTATTCTTTCCAAATGGGCTCTGTCTTCCAAAATTCTACTCCACTTGCTGGCATGAATGAACAAATATCACAATCTTCCCAGCTAAAAAAACTAGAATCACTGTGCCTTATCTCTTTTGTGTCAGAAAAGACTAATGAAATGTAATACAGCTCTGGATCAGAGAGACTTAAATTTAATCCCAAGATTGTCATTACTTATTGTGCGATCTTGAATTAGTTACTTACTCTCTGAGCCTAGATCCTCATCTGTAAAATGAGATTAATAATATCTAATCTCCCAGGGTTATGAGGTTGTATATACAGGATATACTAGGCAAGTGATAGCCCCTATCGTATCCAGTCGCTTAGCAAATTTTGTCCATTCATCCTTTCAAAGTCTCTCACATGTATCCCTATTCCCAATTCTAACTCCTTGTCATGTGTGGGTTACTCTAATAACCTCTTTGCAGTCTGCCTTAAATCTAGCCTCTTCAATGCATCCTTCATAATGTTGTCAAAATAATCTTCTTTAAATATACATTTTATCAAATCGTATTCTTATTTATTTTTTTTTTGAGACAGAGTCTTGATGTGTTGCCCAGGCTAGAGTGAGTGCCGTGGTGTCAGCCTAGCTCACAGCAACCTCAAACTCCTGGGCTCAAGCAATCCTTCTGCCTCAGCCTCCCAAGTAACTGGGACTACAGGCATG
>CAUYSK010029458.1:0-51342 GCA_963575035.1 Avahi laniger | reverse complement strand
ATTGTTTGAGCTCAGGAGTTCGAGACCAGCCTGAGCAAGAGCGAGACACCGTCTCTACAAAAAAATAGAAAGAAATTAATTGGACAGCTAAAAATATATAGAAAAAAATTAGCCGGGCATGGTGGCGCATGCCTGTAGTCCCAGCTACTTGGGAGGCTGAGGCAGTAGGATCGCTTGAGCCCAGGAGTGTGAGGTTGCTGTGAGCTAGGCTGACGCCATGGCACTCGCCCCAGGCAAGAAAGTGAGACTCTGTCTCAAAAAAAAAAAAAAAAAAAAAAGAATGTTTTATTTGGGTTTGTTCAATTCACCAAATAGTTTCTGAGCCTACCCTAAGTTAGGAACTGGAGACACAATTACCAGCAGTAATAGCTGGGGAAAAAAAAAGTTGATATTTCCTCATGAAATAACTGGGTATCTTTTATAAGCTAATTTCCCTGCACTCCTTGTCTGCCAGAAAGTTCAACATCAGGTGCTGCACAGGAACATTCTTTGGCCTAGGAGTTCTGCTACATGCAGTGGCTCTTCTTAGTACTCCATTGCATTGCTTTGGTACTTTTTTAACCCATAATTTCTACAGTTCTATTGAAGATACGTCTTATTACAGACTACCACAAATTCATAGGAAGGGTTAATAATAACTAATTTCTTTATAGAGAATGTACATGTGCTATTTTATTTAATCCTTATTTTTGCCAAGAAAGGTAAAACACAGATAATCACTGTCCTCTCGAAGTTGTGGAAAAGTCAACTGAGGGTCAGGAAGATTAAGTGCTCCACCCAACACAGCACAGCCAGGAAAACACAGATTTACAAATCTTACTAGGTCTCATGATTTTATAACTAAAAAAAAAGAAAAAGAAAGCTAACTTATGCACCGAGTCATATGAATATCTCCTCCCTTCTCCTTTACATCTAAGCAAACTCGCCTTCTGCCCCCCGGGGTCCTGCAGCCTCAGTGCCAGTCCTGTAGCAGGATCAGCACTGCTGCCCACGGCCCCCGCACACGCACCGTCCCCCACCCGCTCTCGCCACGCTCTGTGACACGGTTATTCCTCTAACGTTTCTTATGACTCCTGCCTAATACTTCCAGAAACATTAACCATGAGACAAAGGGGTGAGGAGAAGGGAGGGAGGAAGAGGAATGAACAAAAATGGGAGGAAGCAGGACTGTTGGATGGATCACCCAGTGATGGAGTCCTTCCAATGTCCCAGCAAAAGCCTTTGCTTTTCTTCCTAACTTTTCTCTGCTCTTATTTTCTATTTTGATGGGGGTCGAGGGCACAGCACTTTTTACAATGTTGCTAAACAAATAGGACTATGAGCTACATTTCACAATTTCTGGAGTGATTTCGTGATTTGGAGTGATTTTGACATTTTGTTCAAGTTCTAATGGGGTTTTTTCCTCCCCGGGGAGCTGGAGAGGCACAGGCCTGCCGCCTTCCCAGCCCCATCCCCTGGGCACTTCACAGGCTGGTGTTTATAGATTTTCCTACCGAACTCTACTGACTCAGGGCTCTTCCCCTGGTGTCTTTTATCTCCTTCTCTGGCGCTTGCTTACCTGACCCTCCAATAACTTTTGGAACTTGTGGACCTCCAGCCTACACCTTCAGGTGTGCTGTTCCCGTCTGCTCCCTGGCTGATCACTGTGCCTGCTGTCCTGGCTCTCTGGACACGAGACTCCAGACCAACCAACAGAAGGTGTAAAGAACAATGCTGAAAGACCTCCCCTTTGAAGGGATTTCAGACACCCATGATTCAAGTCCGAGTTGGAGGATAAATGTCTGGCGCCTTCACGAACCCTGCATAGCAGTTGAAGTAGTAATGTTTTTTAAGCAAGGGACACTCAGAGTCAAGAAAAATCTGTGCTAGCAAAGAGTGAAATTTCAAAAACGTAGCTCTCTGCGGGCAGAGGTGCCTTCTGAGGCCCAGTCCCACACGTCACCTGCCTTCTTGACGCCCACACCTGGACGACTCACAGGCAGCTGCAACTTCACACGTGCAAACCTGAACTGATCATCTCCTCCCTCCCCGCCCTCTGCAGGCTCCACGTCTCGGGAAATGGCATTTCTGTGTGTTCAAAGAAGAAATGCTGGAATCACCTCCTCCGCCCTCATTCGTCAGTAATTTTACGTCCTGGATATTTCTCCAGTGTATTTATTACCCCCTCCAACTTCACTACCATCACTCCCTTCAAACCACCACCATCTTATCACTGGGCTATTCCTATGACCTCCTGGCTAGCGCTCTCATCCCCATTCTTACGTCCCTTCAGTCGGTTTCAACACCAGAGTGAGGTTTACGCACATAAAGCATTGCATAAACACTCCAATGGCCTCCCTCTGCTTCTGAAATTAAGCACACAGACTTGGCCTTGGCTTCCAGAGGCCTGTGTATCTGTCCAGTCTTATCTCTCACCCTCCCACACCATATTGGCCTTCTAGTTGTTCAAGTGCACTGTGTCCTTCCCTGCCCCAGGGCCTTTGCACATGCTGCTCTCCCATGTCCACATAAATGCTCAGTCCCTACTCACCTTTGCCCAGCTGACTCATTCTTATCCCTCTGTATCAGCTTCAAAGCCACCTTCTCAAGGACACTTGCCTGACCCTCTGCACTGAACTCTCACAGCATCCTGTATTGTTTCATAGTATTTAGGACAATAATAATTAATTATTTTGTGATTATGTATGAATATCTACCTCTTCCTTCCTTACCTCAATCTTAAAACTGCAAGCTCAGTGAGGACAGAGATTTTCCAGGTGCTACCCTACATTCTGGGTATGCAAATGTAAATAAGATAGACCCAAAATAAATGCTCAGTAAATATCTGTGGAAGGACAGATGGGAAATGAAAGGGGGGAGGGAGAAGCAGGAATAGTTGGTTGGTTCTTTTTTGAACTGATTTCTCCTTTATGTTTGGAATATAGGAAATAGTAATTTCCTAGAAGACTTGAAAGAAAGCTGTTTTTGAAAATATATGTGTACGTATAAATATATTTTCTTTTTTCTCCATTACTTTAATAAGGGACACCCAGAAAATCCAAGCTAACACACAAAACTTGGTAAAAAACTGCATCAGCTGAAGAAGAGGTGTCAGTTATGAATGAGGACGATGTGTGAAAAACTCAACTCAGTATGGCAAACTCCCGGCTCCCTGAATTCCAAGTAACCTGAATGAGCAAAGAACTGAAGGCATCCCCTAGTGGTTATTTCATTTTGCGTGTGTTAATCTTCTTTATATAACCTCTTTTCCCCCTCCTCTTTCTGAAAATTGCACATGTCCCTTGGAGATATTAAAGATTTTCGACGTCTTTGGCAGAATCAGTTTAGCTCTAGAATCCCTAACTCTGGGACACCATTGGATCTCTCAAATGAAAATGAGAAATGTCCAGCCCAAAAGCCTCTGCAGTGGAACTCAGCAAGGCGCCCCTCACGCCAGTGGAACATTTCTGCGTTCGGGACTGCTGTAGAAGAATGAGACCACACGGCAAACACACCCCGACAATCCATTCCCTCAAACAACATCTCAGACACAGCAGTCCCCCTGGGAGACCGAACACATATTCCCCATACAAAGCTGTGACCCAAACTAGTTTTGCAACTAACTACTTCAGATCTTTAGTGGTGGCGACTTTCACCCATTGAGGTTCAAAGAATGAGACGTGCAGGGCCAAGCCCGGTGAACAACTATAGAGCCACACCAAGCAACACAATTTTTTGGTTTTCAAAATACCCACTGTCTATCGTCATGGACACAGAAAGTCTCACCTCTCATTTGACTTTTCTGAAGGTGCTTCCCAAAGAATTGTTCTGAGCTGTAGCAACACATAAGAAAACTGTCCTACGTGCTTCCCACGACAGTGCAGGCTGTGGGTCACCCATGTGGGAATCAAGGGGCTGCAGGAGCTTGTTAAAATGCAGATTTCTGAGCCCCGCCCTAAACCTATGAGGAAATTAAACCGGATCCACGGATGGAGAACCCCAAGGGAGCCTGACAGGGTCTCTGACAAGGACCTCTAAAGGGTACAAGGAGCAGTCATGGCAAAAGCAGGGAACAGAGTGCAGATGTCCTTCAGGGACTAGAAAGGAGTCCTGCATGATGGGGTCTCCGGTGGCGGGGAGGCTGGGAGTGGGAGTTGCTGATGGATTCTAAGGGGACCAGTACCCTGGTGACCCACGTTTGGTGCAGACTGATGCTCTGATGCTATGGGGAGAGGAGACACTTGGAGGGGCAAGAAATCAGAAGACCACTCGGGTTTAGACTAGACATGGAAATAGAGCAATGCATGAGTTCAAGACACAAGGCAGAAATGGCACAAACTCATTGGCTGAAGGCTGGGGGGTGGGATCGGGGGAGGCTGGGGTGACCACAGGATGGAGGGCAGTGCCATTTGCTCTGATGGGCAACCCTGGGGAAGAACAGGAGGTGGCAAGGAATCCCTCTGGACACATTCAATGTGGTGTGTCCCCTTTAAAATGGAGATAATGCCACCTGCCTGCATGGTTTTTGTGATGACTAGAGATAACATATGCAAAGCGCACCAGGAAACATACTGGGAGCTCAGTGCATGCTATCCATTTTCTGATTACTATTGTTGTTATTACAGATAAAATGTCAAAACATTTGTTAGGAACCTGAACACGTGTAAGCCAGTATTCCTTTGTTATTGTTGTCACGATTGTTTTCCTGAAACACCACTGTTGAAGCTGGTCTGAACGACGCCCACCGCACAAGCACGCCTCGGAGACGTCTTGCATAGAGATACTCTCTGCCTCCCTTCACCCAGCGCAGGGTATCTGACACTGCACAGCTGATCCACTTCGTTACAGGAAACATCCAGAACTGTAAGAATTACAGTCCTAAGGACTTTTATGTGAAGGCAATTTGTAAATGCTCAATCACAAGCCGATGCTTTTTCCTCTTTGATCTCACCTTTGCACCCCTCAAGCCCATGAGCTGTCTGTGAGTTTCCCAGGATTGATCCAACCACAACTTTTCCGCCCCTGAGATTCAAAGATGTTGCAAAGAAAATCAATCTCACCCTTAAAGTCCACAAGCCGAAGGAACCCCCATCGGGTGACGTGAGGAGGTAGGTGGAGGCTGGGATATCAAACCCCCTAAGTACATTTTAAATGCCTTGCTGTGATCAAGCATATGGCCCTGTTTGCACAGGAGAATTCTGCTGGGCTCTAAGGAATTAAGTGATTCTAAAAATGCTTGCTGGAGGAATCTGAAAAGTCACTGGAGAGCAAGAGAAGTATCCTTTGAATAAACCGTTCCCCAATGTCGGGGGAAAGCTCAGCCTCCATAGCCATTCATCACGATTAGAGGGTAGAGTTGGCATCAAAAGTCTTGTGCTGCCAGGGGAACAAGAAAATGATGATTGTGGCTGAAGGGACAGCTGGGAAAAGAAAGCCACTCACTAACTCCAAAGCACCTAGGAAATCACATGAATGGGGACAGAGACTGGAGCTCATCACATCAGCAGCCTCGGCAAGGGACAGTCAAGCCTGACTGTGCCAGTGCCACAGACAGAGGGGATGGAGGCAGAGTCAAAGCCTCTGGAAATCACTCGAGCTTGAGAGCCCAATCCAAAGGTGGGAACAGTTTTAACCAAAGGACCACATCATTATAACCCATTCTGCTAGTTTATGATAATTTGATGCAAGACAAGAGTCACAGCAAGGGGCAGAGAGCAGGCAGGCTGGCATGGTGCTGAGGCAGCTGCCAGCCCTTCCCTGTCCACCCTGGTAGAATTGGGCTTCCCCCAGCCCGCAGATAGATTGCTTATGTGGCAGCCTCTCTAATAAGGGAGAAAGCAGTCATCAGCTCAAAAAATCTTCAACCTCACTGGGACTGGTCCAGACATCTGTCTATGGCTGCATTCACTGGTCAATGGAATGTGACACAACTCTATCATCCTCTCCCCAAAAGTTTCTCCAAAGGGCTTTTAATCCAAGCCCTGCCCTGAAATATTGCTTCTCTGGCATCATGCTAGACAGAAGCATGTCTGTGCCATTTATAAATTATCTTCTGGCCATAGCCATTCAAGCAATCAATAATCTTGAGTATCCCCTGCCAGGACTACAGTGAGGCAGGAGGTCAGCACCCAGGAGAGTAACAGCAGAAACAAGCCTTTCCATTGCACAGCTATTACCAAAGGATCAGGACTCACGTCTTCAAAAAGGAAGGTTTGAAAGAGGCAGAGGTTGAGGAGCTTTTATTTTTTATTTTTTTTAGAAACAGCAGGAGGTACTCAGTTTGAGAGTTAAATAGAGACATTTGTCTGGTTCTACCTGAGACCTCCCAACTTGCTGCACATAGCCCAGATTGCTTTCAATAAAGCCACAGGATGAAGATATACAAACGCTATACACATACACACACACAGGCTCTTTCCACTGCCTGCCTGCACCTCCCCTCCATCCGTGATTCCCTGCTACCCAGGAGTAGAGGCGCTGCTCTCTCCAACAGGTGACGGCCAATGGACTGCCTGTAGTCAAACTTTATCTAAATGTCATGGCAGCTGGAGGGGCAGGGAGAGGCAACTTCCAGAAAAAAAATTCCCTCAAGATTGGGGTCTTCCCTGTACTGCTGCCACTATTGGACACCAAATGCCTGGAAAAAGCATTCAGTTGGTCATTCATCGCATATTTATTGAACACCTACTTTGTGCCAGGCCCATTGCTGGATGCTAAAGAGACAAAACGTGACAGATGTGGACGTTACTTGCACATGAGAGGGGAGAACAACAAATGAGCATATGAAGAAATGAGCGTGGGAGTCCGAAAAAGGGAAACGGTGAGGGAGAGAGACACCGGGGGAAGGCTGCTGTGACAGTCAGGAGGGCGTGACACGTGGGTGAAAACCTGGAGTATGCGAGGAGGGCAGCTTGCAGCAAAGGGAGCAGAAAAGTCAGCGTCGGCACCAGCGCGCGCAGCAAGCCACTGCCAGCTGTGCAAGGTGGGAGGAGAGAACGGATGCTCTGCCTCGTCCGTGTGCCTGACAGCGCGTGCGCACGTACGTGCGTATTTGTGCAGAAGACGTCCCATGTTCCCTCCACCACTGGAGCTGGCCATCTGGCTGCATACAGCAAGCTCCAGGCAGACACAGAGCGTGGAAATAAACGACCAGATGAACATGTCAGGCCAGTTCGGCAGGCTGTGTCAGCAGGTCATGGAAAACCGTCCTGCTCTGACATGGAGACGTCCTTTCCCGCCCGGCTCTGCGTGCAGCCTCCCCTGGCTGCTCCTCTGTGGCCCTGGGAAACGTCTATCCATCACCCACAGAGCGCAAGGCATCTTTCCCTCCAGTCTGCGGCGGACAGAGCTCCCTCGCGTTTCCCGGTGAGCTCGGGCCTGGATCTATGCTGGGTCATTGCGCCCCATTAGGGTTGCCATGGTTATTCCAGGCTCCTGTTGCCTGGACTTCTGGTGTGCTGGGCACAGGGGCAACAGCTGCTTTGCCTCTTCTGTAATTTGCCGGGAAAGGGGCGTAGAGGTTCAAAAGGTAGAAATGCTGCACGAGACAGGTGCCCCAGAGCTACAGAGATGGCACGTGGGAAACACACATCACCCACTAGTGGAAAATGAAGGCTCTTTCCTAAACCCACTAGCCTGCGAGCTCCCCCAGCACAGAGACTCAGACTGGTAAATCCTGGTATCCCCCCAGCACCTAGAACAGGTCTTGGCACATAGCAGATGCTCAATTAATGTGACTGATTCACTTTGTGACAAGGAAAAAATATATATAGCATACGAATTCAAACAACGAATACTTCATGGACTCTCCCTCTTTAGAAGTCAAGGGATGCTGAGATTACAAGATTAAAACTACGACCCTCTTGTTGCAAAGTGGAGGTCTGAGATATCAAAATGTCTCTAGATAAGAGAAAGGACATGAACAGATGGGAAGGAAAGCAGAGGGAAGCATGTCAGTTTCAGTCCTCCAAGAAGCAGATGTCAAGAGAGCATTAGATACAAAAGAGATTTATTGGGGGAAATGTCTGTAAAGGATAAAAGGAGAGGGGGCAGGAGCAGCAGAGAACCTTTGGCCAACAAGGCACATCTGATGCCAATGAAAGGAGAAAGAGGGAAAGGCAAGATTGACTAGGAAGAGCCCTCACACTGCACAACAGCTCTGGGAAAGTCCCGGCCGGGTGGGTGGAGAGGCTCTGAGCAGAGGTTGCCCATTAGAGGAATCCCACACTGAGCAGGAACAGCCCACTGTAGCGTCCTCACTGTGCTTAGTCATCGGCTGAGCAAAGCCCAGGGAAAATGTGCTCTCATCATGAGTATTACGGTGGGCAACTGAGGCCTCCATCAACTGTGCTCCCCACAGTGAGGAGATCTGAGCCCACCTGCGGGCTGTGGGGGTGAGAGGAGGTGGAGGAAGGAGAGGAAGATCCTTGGGAGGCTGAAGGCTGGAGTCAGTGTGGCTGGAGATGTAGGGAATGTCTTCAGGGCACAGAGGCAAGACAAGAGGTGGCCTACAGGCTGTGCCCGTCCCTCCTGGTTGCTACCCAATACATCCGCTCTGCCCTTCTTGCTTGAGCACAAAACCTCCCTAAATTCCCTTGCAGCTAGAAGCAGCCATGTGCCCCAGTTCTGGCCAGTGAGAAACAAACATGGAAGAAGAACTCTGCTGAATGTTCCTGATAGAAAGAGGCTGGCACATGCCTCAGCCCTCCCCTCGGCTCCTCCTCCCCTCCCGGAACATGGCCCTGAGGCTGACAGGGGAACGCGTGAGGATGGAAAGCACACGGTAGGGATGGTAGAGCGCAAAGACAGAGGAAGCCTGGGAAACTGACGGTATGGTGGAGCTGCTGCCACCATGGTAGGAAATCCCAGTCCCAGAATTCTTGTCCCTGAGAAAGATAAACCCACATGGGGTTAAGCCATGAAGCCAAGCTACCATCCCATGGAGCCGGACACAAATCCTAAATAACCCAGAGGAAACTCAGGTGGAGGACTACCTCCATCAACTTTTACAAGATATTCAGTAAAATCAACGCTCCTCACCAATGCTGTTGAATATCCCGGCAGGATAGGGGCTCTGAGAGGGGAGTGGGCATGACAAAGTCACTCTGTCTTACAAATGAACAAGTCTCAAACCTTTCCCTCAAGTAGTTTGCAATCTAATTCAGGAAACAAAACAGAGAAATTCTATATTAATCTAAATATTAACCTTGGCATTCCATTCCCATGCCACTGTCTTACCCACACACACCCCCCGCGACAGACTTCGGCACCAGGTGCATCTTTCTCTCCTCTTTCCACCCAGGCATGTCCTGGCATCCTCCCTGCCCTCCAGGCAGCCCCTACCACTCAAAGCTGAGGTTGGCCCTCGAAATAAGACCTATTTGCCCGCCTTGATGTCATCTGCAATCTTGAAGATTTTAGACCACAAAAGAGAGAGTAAAAATACATCTGTTCTCTCATCTCAACAGACTTAAAACAATTTTCCCCTTGAGAACCCCAGAAAATTATTTGCCTCCCAGATACCGGTGAGCATGAAACGGGCACCCAGACCCACCCATCTCACTCTCCCCAACACCAGAAAGCGATCCAACGCTTCTCTTGGTCTGCCAGCAGGAAGTCCTGCTCCCAAAGCTTGGGAAGAGGACTAGCACCGGGCAATTACCCTGACAAACAACTGTGCAGTTTGCAGTAATGCAAAAGAGATTTCCAAGCCACGCTTCACCTGTCAGCATGTCCATCCCAGAATGTCAGCACAGATGCTGGCTTGTCACCATCACTCTGAGGGTCAGGCACTGGAAATCCGATCAGCCCTCTGTGTTTCATAAAGACACAGCTCACAGTCCAAATAATTAATTAAGGCCTCTACAGGAAGCAGAAAATTCTGGTCTTTAAAAAGTAAAACCAAGCCCTCTCCCTTCCCCTACGGTCCCCAGGAGACTCGCACAAAGTCAATCTTCTCATCTAAGCACGACTTCCATATCCTTTCCTAATTGCCTTAAAGGAAAAAGTTCCCTCTGGACCTTCTCAGTTGTTTTTCTCAATCTGGAGAAAATACATTTGATTAATAATCATGTAATTATATTTCCAATTCAATGACCATTACCATTGGGTGACCTCAGAATGGCAAAGACGAAGTCCATCAATAACTCTGACAGCTAAGCCTTTGGTAAAGGGGTGTCATTGGAGATGAGGGGAGGTTTGAGGAGTACTGCAGTCACCATGTGGTTAAATGATTACAGTCCAACACTTTTGGAAACTTGAAGAATAAACTTACCTCTATTAAGTAGAACAGATGAAATCAGGGCAACAGCGGCAAAAAAAAGCTGGTCCCTTGGAAAAGGTGCCTAAGAAGGAAGGAGAGGCAGAAAAAGCAGGTTGCTGTGATCTGCTCCCTCCACCTCCTCTCACACCATCTCCCCCACCACGCCTCGCCCTACCCCACCTTCCTCCACCTCACCTGCCCTCCCTTCACCCCACCTCTCCCCCCTGCTGCCAACCCCCACGTTGCTAAAATACCCATACCCCAGCAAAGAAAGCCTCACTCCCAGACCTAGAGCTCCCAGCTCCTTCACTCAGGGTCGAACATCATGGCCATTGACCGCACCTGCTTCGCCCAGGTTTGCCAGCTGCCCGCCCTTTACTAATCTCCTCCACAACCTCAACCTGTGTAACCTGCTGCTCTGTAATGAGCTGTCTTACAGTCAACGTGGCTAGCTACAGTCCCCATTTATTTCATCACACCCCAATCTAGGTGTTGCTGTGAAGGTATTTCGTAGATGTGATTAAAGCTCATAGTAAATTGACTTTCAGTAAGAAGGATTATCCTAGATCAGGTGAGCCTGATTCAATCCATCGAAAAGCCTTACGATTAGAACTGAGGCTTCCCTGATGAAGAAGAAATTGCACGTGCAGCCTGTGCCTAAGCGGCCCAGCCCAGCCTTCCAGAAGGTCTACACTACGGATCTGGGACTCGCCTAGCCAGACCCCACAGCCACATGAGCCAATTCCTTGTAATAAATCTCTTCTTTATATGTCTCCTACTGCCTGTTTCTTTTCTGGTTGAACTCAGACAGGTGTATATCATTCAAATGTTTTCTTTCAATCCTTTCACCTTCTTTTACTAAAATAAATATATTTTATACAGAAAATGCATATCCCTAAAAATAAGTAGAAAACCAGAATGGAAGGAAACTACACAGAGAAATACACTAAAAGCAAACACAACGCCACGGAATCCAGGTGGATGCTATTGCCAACCAAAGCCTCCAAACACCAGGCCTGTCTTGCTAGCGTTAGAAAGACAATGAGACAGTTGGTTTGCTGCTGAGAGGTGTGCACACCAAGGACAAAGTCTCCGGGAGATGCTGAGCAGAAGGGGTGATTGAGAATTGAGAACGAAATATGTTTCTCACCATGTGCTCCGTCAGAAATCCTCCCATGTGCAGCCAGAGGTTTCCATCTGGCACTGGCAGATACAAGACTCCAGGGATGTCCGCAAGTAGTCTGGGAGCTCACGGAAGGGTTTCCTTCCCAGTGATGGCTCAGCGTCTGGAGCGATTGTCTTGACGTAACTGCAGGGGAGCTGCCAGTCCCAGGGCAGAATAAACCCACCTGCCCCGTGGTTACTATGCACCCCAAGAACGTAGCCCAGCGGAAGGCTCCCTGCTGGCATATCAGGGTGGCAAGTTCATGTCCCAACCTCAGTAATGGAAAGAGCAGAAGCCACAGTCACCACATCCCTCCCCCAGCAGCTCAAAACCCTCCTGTACCAAAGAGGAAGGTCCCAGGCCCCAGGAAGCTGTTCAGGAGGAAGAGGACTTGGCGACTCCCCTGCTTCCTAAGGAACACTGGCTCTGAGCCTCTCTGCTGTGCGGCAGCTCTTTGGCCCCCACTCCCGACGTAGTGACTGGATTTGCAGAACGTGCTGCAGAGCTCTTTTCTCATCCCCCGCCTGGGTTACTGGGCTAGTTCTTGTTTGATGACTGGCTCCAGGTGCCCACAAGTAGACCCGTGGGAATCCAAGTGGAAAGACACAATAGGTGCTCCCGAGGCAGGAACTGTAATATATCTGGACAGTACAAAAATAGGCCAAATTACGTAATGAAGACAGGCTCTAGGACACAGCAAATGAGGATTCAAATCCAAGCTCTGGCATTTCCCAGTGGTGAGATCTTAGAGCAAATCACGTAAACCCTCTGACCCTTAGTCTCTGCATCTATGAAAGGGACCAAGTAAACGGGACAATGGTAGATGCCTGCTATTTTGTCTTCTTTGGATTAAATGGCCTCAATTTTCTTTAGAAGCAAATCTCCTCCCACTCTCAGTCCATGGGGCGCACCTTGCTCCTTACCCCAAACACCTGGCATACACACGTGACCTTGCGCTGGGCAGCAACCTAGCCCGCCCTCCCAATCCAAGCATGAGCATGTGACCAATCACATCCACCGAGAGTGGATGCTGGAGCCTACGGCAAAAGCATTTGCTTTCCTCTTGGGTTCTAGGCTCACAGGGTGTAAGCTGGAGCTACAGCTGGCCATCTTTGCCACCTCTTAGGGAGTTTCTGCTGAGAACAAAGTCAATATAAAGGAAGGCAAAGCAGTATGGAGAGAGAGAGCAAGTCGATCATATCACTTGAGCACCTGGATCCAGCCAGGCCTGAAATCATCAAGATCTAACTCAAGGACTTTTTTTCTGTTGCATCATCAAGTGAAACTAGTTACCATCATTGGCATCTTAAACAAGTAACTGCACCTCATAAGATAATGTGACCATTAAGTGAGAATATCATACAATCACTGAGCACGACCTGGGCCACAGGAAGCCCTCGACAGATACTAGCTGTTGTTTGGGGGGATTAAATGAAATAACATATGAAAAGTACTTTTCCAGTGGCTCACACGGGGTGAGTGGGTACGTAATACATGACAGTTGTTACTCCTCAGGGGTAGCCGCCTTGACTATCAATTCATTCATCCAGCAGCCCAACCAGCCAGCGGGCTCCAATGAGCATATTACTAAAGCCTCACATTTAAGACTCCAGAGAAGAGAAGTGAATAAACCCCAAATCTATGTTTCATAAGTGGCAAAGCTCATTGTAGGAACCACTCAGCTCCGTGTGGTTTGGTGGACCTCAGCAGAGCTATTCAAATGGGAAAATGAGGGAAAATCATTTTGTTACTAGTTAAGTCAGGGCAAGCTCTGAAAAGTAAACCATTAGGTTGCTGTGGAAGCTGAATCTTTTCAAAAGGAAAAAAATAAAATTAAAAGGCCAAGGAAAGAAATTCATCATTTTTCTAAAATCCAGATTTAGATGCTGCCAAGAGTTATGCATGACACACAACCCCACTACATCTTGGTGACAAGAAAGATTTAATAATTACTTTTTTTTTAAGGTTGATGTACTTAGCCATTTTTCCAAAAATACCAACGTGAGGCTGAGGAGAAGAGGGGAGAGAGAACAGATGGAAAGTGACAAAATGCGTCAATTGCTCGCATCATTTCACAACACCGGCAGTCAGAAGTAGAAGTCAGTCAGCAAGTGATCACACTGCCATCTTTGGATCCAGCTGCCATTGACTGATTCCATGTGTACCTGCCGCAGACAACTCCATCTTCTAAGAAGCAAAAACAAACAAAAATCTGATAAGAGAAAACACTAAAGGATGGACGTTGCTGCTAAACTCTTTCCTGTTCTTTTTAATTTTTTAATTGACACAGAAGAATTGTAAATATTTATGGGCTACATAGTGATGTTGCAACACATACGTATAGTGATCAGAACAGGGTAACTAGCATATCCATCATCTCAAACATTTATTTATCATTTCTTTGTGTTGCGAACATTCGATGTCCTCCTAGCTATTTGAAACTCTATGTTATTGCTAACTATAGTCACTTCACAGTGCTATAGAACCCTGGAACTCATTCCTCCTTCCTAGCTGTAATTGCGTATCCTTTAACAAATCTCTTCCTATCCTCCCCTTCCCCGTATACTTCCCAGCCTCTAGTATCCTCTGTTCTACTTTTTACCTCTATGAGATCAACTTTTTTTTAGCTTCCACATAAGAGTGAGAACATGCAGTGTTTAACTTCCTGTTCCTGGCTTAACATAATGTCTTCCAGTTCCATCCATGTTGCCATGAATGACAGGATTTCATTCTTTGTTATGGCTGAATAGTGTCCCATTGTGTATATAGACCACATTTTCTTTATCCATTCATCTGTTGTTGGACACCTAGGTTGGTTCCATATCTCAGCTATTGCAAATAGTGTTGCAATAAACAATGGGGTGCAGATGTCTCTTCAATATAATGATTGCTGGTAAACTCTTTTTTAAATGACTTTTTGATAACTTTTGAAGTCTTCCAAGGTCTATGTCATGGGTAGGCAATTTATGACACTAGTTTTCTCTTGTTGGGGTAAGGGCAAGAGGGAGGTAAGAAATTAACACATTGAGTAGCTACTGTATAAGTACCCTCCTTTAAGCCTCACCCCTACCCCATAAGATAGGTAAGTATTATAGTAACACCAATTTACAGATCTTGAGTTCAAAAGGGTAAAGCAACTTACTGACGGTCACGCTGGAAATGATAAGGGCAGGTCCGTCAGCTCTTTCCAATATTCCATGCCCTGCACCACTCTCCACCAATGAATGGTTCATTTCTTTCCGCCTCTCCCAGTTCTTGGTTTTATCTATAGTAACTGGAGTTCACTAAGAATATGGACCAGATCTCTCTTGTTCAAAACAATATTTGAGGAAGGACACAGGAAAGAAGGCAGGAAAGCTGGTCCAGGCCCTCAGTCCTCCATGGCTTGGCACCGTGGGGGCCCTGAAGGCTAATAAATGAGCTTAACCTGGATAAATATTATACTGATTGCTACGGGGTTGGCTTTCCTTCTGTTTTCTTTTTTCGGACCTTTGGAGTCCATGAAGAGTCTTTGCAAATGAGAACTTACCAACCAAACAAAATCTAAATAAACAGGAGAATGACCTTGAAATCACAATAATAATTGCTAATATTTTTTGACCTACATGCTTACTATCTGCCTGTCACTCATCTAATCACTCATCTAATCACACACTCTAATCACTATCTGCCTGTCACTCATCTTATCATCTCCACTTCACATGTGAGCACCACGGCTCAAAGAGGTGGAGTCATGTGGCCAGGATCAGGTAGCTGGAACATGGCACAAACCAAAGCAGCTGGCTCTGGAGCCCATGCTCGAGTCCCCACGTTAGCCCACAGTAGCTAAGCACGTCCCATAAACGATGTTTATCCTAGGCTTCGGCCACATCTGGAGGAAAGGGCATTGTCTGAAGAAATGAAGAGTCTAGAAAAGAAGTGGAGTTGCCCAAGCCCTGTCTAAACATGACAGGCCAGTGCCAGGGACATGCAGCTGCCCATCACGCCATCTTCCAGCCCAGCCCCCAAAGACTCATGTGAACCTTGTCAAGGCAGGGTAAAAAATGGCAGTCTCATGTGCTCCAGGAGGCAGTCCCCTGATGCAGACATCATCCTCCGCCTCACGGGTGTTGGCCAACCGGGCACAGACAGCAGATGCAGGAGCAGCCGCAGGGCTGGAGGCAGAGCTGCCACTGTCAGGAAAGCCAGAGCTGGAGCGGCAGAGACAGCAGATGCCTTGGGTTACCCAGAGGAAAGCAGACACGTTCAGCAGTCCTTGGAGGAGGGCTGGCATTTCCATAGACTGCATGAGTATGAGCCAGAGAAATCCTTATTTTTCCTCTATCACCAAGACCCTACTTTTAGCCCAGGCTGGTGTCATCTGGAAAGTACAGTGATATTTATCCAGAAAAAGATAATAAATCAAAATCAGATAGATACATACACACATGTACACACATGTGGATTTGCACATGTATCGACACATGTATGTACTCACATCTCCACTGTTTGTGAATTCAAGTGTGTACATTTTCTTCTCTGCCGAGTCACTAAGTCATTTGAAAAAGTAGAAAAGAGACTCTTAACCCTTGTAGTGATTTCTTCAGTTTACCTGAAGGGAGAACTTCTTAGAAGAGTCCTTCAGGAGAGAATCACTCGGAGCAAACCTCTGGGATTCATAAAATCCATGGTGCCTGTTTTTATGAGCTCACAGCAGCAGCACCCCTCTCCCCCATTCCTACAGCCTTCTGCCTCGATGCCGTTCCTTCTGTTCTCAGGGGTGGCCGCTTCACCACCCCAACTGTTTATAAATCCCTTTGGCTGGGGGCCCATTCACCTACCTATTTCCTTCCCAGCCCAGAGCCCAGCAAACAACAAAGAACCCAGCAATCCTTCCCTGCACATTTGAAAGCCGGGAAATGAGAAGATGAATCTTTCCAGGCCACCTCCCATGCCCCTGCCTGTTTTTCCCCTGAGAGCCACCATATCCAATTCTGGAATGATCTGCAGAGATAAAGTGAGCTGAAAACTGAACCAAGATCAAGGAATCGGTGTTGAAAGACATGTGGCGGTCTCTTGTTCCATCATTCATTTAGCAAATGTTAATTGAGTACTTACAGAGTGCCAAGCAACTCTTAAACCCCGATGGAAGGTCAGGTGAAGAGGTTAGTTGGCTTCCTTGGTGGTCAAGCAGTTCTCTTTCCGTATAGCTCTCAATTGTTAGAAATTTCATCCCCATATTGAATCAAAATCTTTCTCCCCATAACTTATCTCCTTTAATTTGTATATTAGTTTAAACCACATTGTCATTAAACCATGAGGATTCAAATGTAAAAACAAAACCTAAAAGGTATGGGGGATAAAAAGATAGGTGAACATATAATCTTAGGTCAGGAGAGATTTTTGTAGGTATGGCACCAAGGAAAAATTAAATAAAATTTTGATGGATTTGCCAACATACAATCTGAAATATATAGGTACATTAAATTAAAGGCAAGAAGTAAACAGAAAAGAAATATTTGCAACCTAGATGGCAGAGGAAGAGCCAATGGTCTTAATATTCACATATAAATCTGGCAAGATATTTTAATACATTTAAAATATTAATCATAATGCCCAGTCCTGGGGAAAATTGGGGGAAATGGGGGTACTCTCACATTGGTGGTGTAGTGTAGGGAACAATTTCGCCAAACACATCAAAAACAAACAAAAATGTTCCTAACCCTTTGTTTGTCCGTTTGTTTGTTCATTTGTTTAAAGAGACAGGGTCTCACTCTGTCACCCAGGCTGGAGTGCAGTGGCATGATCATAGCTCACTGCAACCTTGAACTCCTGGCCTCCAGTGATCCTCCCACCTCAGCCTCGCAAAGTGCTAGGACCACAGGCATGAGCCACTGTGCCTGGCTAAAAATGTTCATAACCCTTTGAATCCTATAACTTATACTTCTAGAATTTTTTATTAAGGAAATGATAGAGGATATGCGCAAAAATTCATTTCTAAGACTGTTCATCCTAGGATTCATTATATTAGAGAAAAACTGAGGAAAAAATAAATGTACAAAATAGAATTTTATAAATAAATTATGGTAAATCTCTAAAATAGAATATTTTGCAACACTTAAAAATGGTTTTGCAGAAAAATATTTAATGACTTTGAAAATTACTTTTAATATTTATGTATATAAAAAAGCCAAATTGCAAAATATGTTCTTTCAAAAACAGAACTATATTATATATACCTTGTATATCTGCCTAGAAAAAAATAGAAAGTTTAACTGAATGAATTAATAGATAATTGTCAGAGATGGGATTAAGTAATCTCCACACACACAATTCTCTCTCTTTTCCTCTTTCTCTCATATTTGTAATTTTTAAATTTTTTGCAATGAATATGAATTTCTTTTCTAACAACAGCATTTTGTATTGTAAGCTAAGATTACATTTGGTGTTTTAAGTAGCTTTACTACACAATGGGTCCACATCAAGTCTTTCATAAAAAATAAAGCTCAGAGACTTTTTTTCTCCTGGTCTGTCATAGTTGCTTTTACATTTATCCCTACAGAATGCCATCATTTTGACCCTGAATTCCAGCCTGCCGGGGTCTTTTGACTTCTGTTCCCGTCATTGGATACCGTAGCTGCCCAGCTCTGCACTTTTGGGAAATTTAATCACACTCCTTCTCATCCTTCCTCCACCCGCTGTGGGTACAGAACTGAGGATGGGCCCCAGTGGGCGCCCCCCTGTCTCAGTCCTGCACGGGCAGAGGCCCTGGAAGGATGAGAGGCAGAGCAGTTTACCGTGTCACACGCAGCAACGACAGGGAGCAGAATTGTGAAGGAGGGGAAACCGTACCCGAACAGAGAGATTATACGGAGGAGACGCAGAAAAACATTCTGCCTCCAATCTGATTACACAGCCAAAGAAATAAAACCTCTGGGGCCAGCTCTCTGGCTGCCTGCCTTGTGCACAGACCCGGGCGCTGTGGCCGGCCCACCGGGCATCAGTCACGTAAATGGCAACGATATCTGACAGACAGAGCACCGAGCTGTGGCCCCATGTGTTCCTAATGTGGTTAGAGTTGGAGAAATGATGCGTCAGAGAATAGACTAAAGCGGTTAGTGTCCCCTGGATGCATCAGGGGCAGGTTCTGCCGGCCTGGGCAAAGCACCTCCGTGTGTTTATCCTGAAAGCCCCTGAGCTGGCTCCATGCTGGCGTCCTTGTCACTCATCTCAGAACCACGGCCAGTCCCAGGGCTCACAGCCACGCTGCCTCCCCACAGCCCTTTCTTCTCTCTCTGTTACCTTCCAGAACACTTCCGGGCCACTCGCCTCTCTCATCCCTCGGAGCCAATTTGGTCCTTAGCCAAGATGCACAGTGCTCCTGCCTGCTGCCCCCACCCTCATCCGCGGCCCCCAACTGTTTCCTGGTCCCGGGCATCTCCCGGGCCTTCCTGTCCTACAGGGTCTGGCTAAGGCCACCTTCTCCTGAAGTCTTCTCAGCCTTTTAGCAAGAGTTAGGACCTCGCTCTAGTGCTCACAGGATATTTTCTCTTATTTCTCCGTAGCGTTGCTCAGGTGTGGGGGGCAAGGGAAGGTGCGGAAGGCCTTTAAAAGGCTGTTGTCAGCTCATACATGGAGAAACCACGCCCTGCTCTTTTATGCTTTGCACACAGCATAAAGCCAAGCACGTAGGCTCGGTGGGCATTGGCTGGAGTTTTCCATGTTCCGATTTTAAGGGTTTTACCATCCTTCCCAACAACCATTATTACATAAATATCTACCTACTTAATACTCTTAAGTCTCAGGTTAGCAAAAGCCCCCTACTTTCAAAAGAAACTCATTATAATCATAACTACTATGATTGTTATAAATTGCCTTCATTTACCATGCAGCTGCTGTGAACCAGGCCCTATTCGATGTGCTCTGAGTATATCGTTTCTAATTTTCACAATAATACCACAAGGCAAGTCCTAATTCCTCACTAGGAATGGGGAAATCTGGGCATAGAGAAGTTCAGCGACATGCCAGAAATCTAGTTACTCAAAATGCGTGAAGTCAGGATTTAACCTCAGATCTAACGTGGTACCCATGTTCTCTCCACCACTCAGTGTTTCCTGGAGAACTTAAAGACTCTTCCTGCAGATGGTGAATGACTGAGCTGAACTTCGGTGTTTCTGTTGGAGAGAGAGCAGTATCGTGGTAAGAAAAGGGTTCTACAGCCAGGCCAGCTGGGGTTAAACCTTGGCTCTGCGGCTTACAGCCTTGTGCTCTTGTTCAAGACACTCATTTTCTTCATGGCGGAGTTTCCCATCCCTGAAACGGCAAGGTAGCTCATTGAAATCCCCGCTCTTTCAGTCCCATGTGCCCAGCACATCATGGCTGTGAGCTGCTTAAACCCTCGGAACAGCCCAGGGAGAAAGGCATAATCAGTTTTGCAAGGAGGGCAGCTGCTGAGAGGAAGGGCAGAAAAGTGTTTTGAAACTGCTGCAATTTCAAAGATTCCCCAGAAATTTAAATAAAAAAAAAAAAATCCAAAGTATATTGTAGGTAATTTGGAAGTCATTTTATGATTTATAGCATGTTTTTGACAAGCACATTTTCAGAGACATGGGTTAACCAACTGTCCTGGCACCCACTGCTTGATGAGAAAGGCTGTTCAGGGCACAAAGGTGCAGACAGGAGCCCTGTGTTCTCAGTAACTCATTTAAAACCCTTCCTTCACCAGGTCCTCGGTGTCAATAAGTAAAAGTCCAATGCCTGAGCCTGCCCTATATGAATCCTATCGAGCTAAGTCCCACCCACTTCCCACACCAATCTTCCATTTCTGCATATTGCAAACTTCTACTCATCCTTCAATACCCCATTCTAATGTCCCCTGCTCAGTAGAGCCTTCACTGATCTCTCTGGAGAGAGGTCATTGTTATACTAATCCCTGTTGCCATGGTAGTTTTGTACACTTCTCTATCGCAGCACCTCCTACATTCCACGCTAGTTAAAGGTTTCTGTGTCTGCCTCCATTGTTGGTCACAGATAGTGAGCTGGTCAAGGGACAGGATCACATCCTGGCCAACTTTTAACCTTATGTCTCTAGTACCTGGTACATATCAAGTAGCAAATAAACATTTTTGAGAATACATATAAATTAATGAATAAATTTCAATGTTAGTAAAAAAAAATCACTCCAGCTAAAACAGAATTTTAACAAATAGTAGCTCCTTCATTATAGTCATCATCATCGTTATCATCAAGATCATTAAAATCCCAGCAATACAGCCGTGTAACTGAGAAAATATAAAAGGGAAAAAGAGATTGAAAAACACGGTATGTACCCCAAGATAAGATTTTCAAATCTGCAGTCCTATTTCTAACTGACAAGACCCTCTAGGGAGGCTTTCCTTGCACTGTTCTCCTATATAGCCAATGGCATTTAGGAGACTTTTCGGAGACCTGAGATATCATTACCTTCCTCATGCCGTCTCCTCATGACGAAATGGCAAAAGCACACGGGCCACTCGAAGGTTGGCTTCAGCTTCTGGGGGAACACTGACGCCCAAGTGCAGAGGAAAGGCACGCAGAGGGCTCCTCGTAAATACGTGCCGTGCAGTGAGTGCTTACGGTGTGAAGAAGTCTCCCCTGCTGCCAACTTGGAAGTCAAATGTCCGCACGTCCTGATTTGACCATCTCAGTTATGAAGGAACAGGCCATGTTGTAAGGAATAAATGCTTCAGTCAGATGACCTGGGTTTAAGTTCCGGCTCAGACACTTACCACCTGCGTGACTTTGGGCAAATCACTTGCCTCTCTAGTTAACAATTTAATCATCTGTAAAATAAGGGTAATTTCCCCTGCCTGGCTGTGGGGATACCACAAAATCAATACATGAGAAGGTACAGTAGTCTCCTCCCCCATCCACAGTTTCACTTTCTACAGTTTCATGTACTCAAGGTCAACTGTGGTCTGAAATAGCGTGGGTACAGCACCGTAAGATATTATGAGAGAGAAAGAGATTACATTCACATAACTTTTTTATAGCATATTGTTATAATTTTTCTATTTTATTATTAATTATTGTTGTTAATTTCTTACTGTGCTTAATTTATAAATTAAACTTCATCATAGGTATGTATGCATAGGAAAAAAAACACAGTACATATAGGGTTTGGTGCTATCTGCAGTTTCAGGCATCCACCAGGGGTCTTGGAACATATCCCCTTCAAGTAAGAGGGCACTACTGTATGTCATACAGGCCTGACTCGGTGGTGGATGGACATCTGTAGGGTCTGAACCTGGTTCTGCGGCTTCAGTAGACTTCCTTTCTGAGCTTAGCCTTGGGACCCGGAGTTTGTATCCATCCCCCCCAGCATGCAAAACAGGAGGGTGAGGGAAGAGCAGAGAGCAGAACTGAAGGATGAACTCTATGGCAGGGAAGGTGCCTTGAGCAATCGGACTAGAGGCAGAGCCCAGGGAAAGCATCATGGAAAACCACCTCGTGTACACACAAGATGCTGAGTATGATGCCGGGGGCAAATTAAGAGAAAAATTCAGTTTATTTTGGCTATATAAAACTTGACAAAGTACTTTCCTTTATGGTAACCACTTAACATCTGTGCCCAATTTTGTGCTCATGCACATTATTAAATATCTGTTGGCTTCACTTGGCTATATGTCACTGTGCATGCTGAACCTTCATAATGTGTTGTTTGTTAAAGTCAGACAGTTACTATTTTAAAAAATTAAAAGGTATGTTGCCTTTTGTCCTTGCTGAAATTCGTGACCAAGGAAAGAGCAACTTTAAAAAATAGGTGGATACACCCATTAGGATGGCTATTAACAACAAAAAAAATGGAAAATAACAAATGTTGACAAGGATATGGAGAAATTGGGATCTTGGCTCTTTGCTGGCAGGAATGTAAAATGGTGCAGCTTCGGTAGAAAACAGTATAGCGGCATCTCAAAAAGTTAAACTCACAAGTACCATATAATCCAGCAATTCCACTTCTGGATACAGTACCAAGAGTATTAAAAGTGGTGACTAACACAAATACTTGTATACCAGTGTTCACAGTGTTATTGTTCATGAGAGTCAAAAGGTGGACACAACCTGAATGTCTATCAAAACATAGATGGATAAGTAAAATGTGATATATACAGACAATGGAATATTATTCAGCCTTTAAAAGGAAGCAAATTCTAATATATACTACAACATGGGTAAACCTTGAAGATATTATGCTAATGAAATAAGCCAAATACAAAAGGACAAATATTACATAATTCTACTTATATGAGTTACCTAGAACAGTCAAATTCAGAGAGACAGAAAGGAGAATAGTAGTAACCAGGGACTATTGGAGGAGTTTTTGCTTAATGAGTACAGAATTTCTGTTTGGAACAATGGAAAAGTTCTGGATTAAAGTGATGGTTGCATGACATTGGGAATGTATAATACTTAATACCAAACCACAAAATGACTCACCTAAAAGTCGTTGAAATGGAAATATGTGTAGTTTACCAGAATAAAAAAAAATACTTAAAAATATATAAATGGAATACATTTCAGCAATGACGTGGTGATTGGCTTAGTTCTCGATTTCCCCTTAATTGTTCCAATATAATAGCTGTCAAGCCAGCAATTGGGAAAACTGCCCAAGTTGGCCAACTTTAGTTCCTTTCTGGAGACCTGCATTTGGAAGGATCATGAAAGGACACAATTTTCAATTCCTCCTCGGGAGTGTCGAAAACCCTGCCAACAGGGCTGGCAAAACGTGGAACTAGGCCATCCTTCTGAGCTTGGGGCTCCTGGGCAGGCCCTGGACTGCAAAAACCCTACCTTCCTGTCCTATCCTGAGCTTCCATATCTGGTCCCCAAAGTGACCTGCTGGGGCTCCTCAGGATGGTGGTAGGTAACCAGAGCTAAGTCAACCAACTGGTGTTACAGACATAATATTAATAGCTTAACAGGCTGACTCTCCCAGAAAACATATTTCCATTTTCACTGAGTGTTCTGGAGACAATAGTTGAAATCAAAGGAGCAAATACACATCTACTCTCTCAACAAATATTTGTTGCTTATGGAACACATAGCTACAGAATACTTTCCCTTCCGAGGATACGCAGGTCACATGTTGTAAGTAGCTGCGGTTTAGGTCTAAGTTCACCTGCCCCAGTGGAAAGAACAGAATGCTGGGTGGCCACAGAGAATCAAGGAACCTCTCTGAAATTTGGTCCCTCTCTGAAATTTGAAGGGGTCTCTTGAGCTCTCTGAGCATTGGTCCCCTTGCTTGCAAGGGGGACCCTTGGGCTGCGTTCTCTCTCTTCCACCAGGCCTCTTCAATTCTAAATAGCAATTGAAATTCACTAGCTCAGCTCCAGCCTCTCAGCTTACCCACCTGAATCACATTCCAGACAGAAGGATTGAGAGGTAAATAACTCTGCCTTCCCACCCTGTTTATCCCATAGTTACCTGAACAAGGACGAGGCATCTGCAGTTTTCCTCCTCCTCCTCGGTGTTTTGTGATTATTGAATTACCCCTCGCACTGCCAGCTAAATTCCCTAACTCAGAACTCGACCTTTGAAACAAATGAAAATTCATTCTCAAGTGAGCTGGGGCAGGGCCCAAGGGGCACCTGGCTTTTGCAGGCTGAAAGCAGGCAGGAAGGATGAACATTCCAAAATGGGTCTCGGTCCAAGGGGCTGAGGGGTTCCTTGCTTATCATACTTGAAGGAGGTGCCATAGCAACCTGTCCCTCCTTTCCCAGGCCTCTAAGGTAGCTTAGGCTATGCCAAGCATGCTAAGAGCAATTCTAGCACAAAGGGGTCAGGTTCTCTGGTGGAACCATGGAAGACAGGAGTGAAGGAGAACCTTGGGATCAGGGCAGGACTTCCACTGCCCCGCTGGCTGACCGAACGATCCCACCAAGAGTATGAGAGCAGCTGCCCACTCTTAAGCACTCACAACAGGTCAGGTTTGTGCTGTATGGTTTATGGGCACTATATGGTTTATGGTTTAATTTGCAAGTGAAACGGAAAACTATTATCTTCTCTTTATAAATGATGGAACTGAGAACACAGGAGGTAGGCTGACCATGCAAGAAAATAAATGTATAGCTCTCCTCACTTCCAAATAAGAGGCTGAAAACAATATTTTTCAGAGGCTCAATTCATGGAATGCCTTCCGCCCACTAGTCCATGCAGTGTTCCTCATTTTCCCAATTAGAAGTGGTCATTTCTCTGCAGCGCCCAACCTAGGAAAGCACTGGCCCCTGCCTCTGGCCTTCTTAGTACAGATATGACACACTCAATGCCCCTCTGGCGTGGGAGTGCCTTGGAGTGCCCTGTCCATCGTGGGTCCCTACTGAGCTGAGCCCAGTGCTGGAGCCAGACACCCACGAAGCCATATGGGATGACACAAGAGGAACCACAAGAACACAGACGTTTTGCAAGGTGTTCCTTCCCAGAGATGCTGACATTGAGAAGACGACTAGACCCTGTCCCCTTCCTCCAGGCCAGAGGGCCACCAGGGATGACCCTTGCCTACTGTCTATAACTAACACCAAGGCTAGACCTTGTATCATATAAACCCGATGTATTCTCTTAGTCTTACGGAGCCATTTGCCTTGAAAATATCCAACAGCTGCATTCCACAGGCAATTGTACATTAATCATGTGTCATAGGGGAAAGCACCATCGTCACTTCCAAATCTGCTAATGCACAGACGGGCACCCAGCTTCTGAGCTGCTGGGGAATAGAGACAGGTCTCCAAATTCCAGCTGGCCCCATTCTGCTTGCTGTAAAGACTCAGACATCTGGCTAGGAAGATTGGCAAATGCACTGTCCCTTGGCTGTGACATACATGATTACATAAGGGTTTAAGCACCATTTGACAAAGCCATGCTCATTCTCTCCAGCTCTGCAATAGGCTGAGGGTGCCCACCCAGCTCACCCCTTTTCCTCCTCTTTTTCCTCTCATTCTCTCTCTCTCTCTCTCTCTAACAACTCAGGGCAGTGTATGTTGAAAAACATTAGAATGAGAATATTAACTTTTTAAAAATCAACAGTTACTATTTGCTGAAGACCTATCATGTGTCAGGGACTTCGCAAGCACTGGTTCTAAGTCATATCAACTCCCTGCTGGTTGAGAAAGCCTTATTATCTCCATTTGCAAATGAAGAAACCAAAGCAATAGCAATTAAGTGACTTTCCCAAGTCCGACAGCTGGGAAGAGGCAGAGCCAGGATTCAAACCCTGATCTGGTTGATTCTCTCATTACATTTTCTTTTCTGTCCCACAATCCTATGGGGTCCTCCCATTGGACCAGGCTCTGGCCTGGGTCAGCATCCTTAAGCCCATAAATGAAAAATGACTCACCACACAGGCCAGGCCAACTCAGGGAGGAGCAGGGGCCAGGAGGTGGAGGGAGGGGACAAGGAGGGTGGCAGGGCAGGAGAGACCCACGAGGGAGGTTATGCAGAAGGAAACTGTTTGCTGCGAAACGTTTAATTATTGCACTTGGGGATAATTTATTATCAGCGAAATTAAGTGATTCCATTAGCCTCCTGTCGCTTTCCAAAATAAATCTGTCAGAGTGGGGTGAGGGGGGAAAAAGGAGATGAGAACTTCTCTGTTTTAATTTGTTTTTCTGCAGATTGCCAACTGGAAGTGTGGGCTCCATTTATCCAGGGGAAGAGAGCTGGCGGCTGTCCTGGGTGATGCTCTGCTACACTCAGCTCCTCTGTAGCCACATTTCCATAACAGAGCAACAAACAGAGCCCAGCTTGGGGGAAATGGGGCAAGTCCCCAGTCAACACACAAAGAGACCGACCGAAGGCCTGGCGACAGGCGCTGGATCTGCCACCAACTCTGGCGCCTTGGACGACTCAGTCCTCAGCTAACAAATGGGGTTCTGGAGTGGCCGCCCCCTTTACCCCTAACCTCCCCTAACCAGCTGACTCAAGCGTCCAATACCACGTGCTGCAGGTGTGCCTTAGCACACGTTGGGCTTACAATGAAAGCTTGGTCAATGGCAGTGCCCTCCACTTGCACTCACCGCCAGGTACTCTGCTATCTCAACTAACAGCTGTGGCTCTCAGGGAGCAAATTCTGGAGCCAGAACAGGAATCTGGGTCTGAGTCCGCAGCAGGCACACTTAGCCACCACTCTGCACTATCTCCTTCCATGTGTGCCCAGGGACCACCCTACACACACTTCAATCGGCCACATCACAGCGACGTGAAATCCTGCCTCCCTGGCCTGAGAATAATCGAAAACGAGGCATTATTGTTTTATTCTTTGTATCTGAACCAGCCGGAGCCTACATAAATGTAAAAACACTTTATTACTTTTTCTAGCCCCAGTGTGTGGCACTCATGGAGTACTCAATATAAATTTATTGGATTAATTGATCATTCTGTAATACGAAATTTCTCACTAGCTGAATGGATAACCAATCTTAACCAAGGGAGAAGGGACTGTGCCTTTTTCATGGAAAATCTAACCATCCAGAAAGGAAAGAGCTAAGAGCAGTCCGGTAATTCTGGTAGGGAGACGCCAAATTATGCTTCTCTGCCCAAGAGCTCTGGTTCCCGCAGCAACTCGGCAATGCCTCCACAGTGATGAATGCCACCAACCGATAAGGGTGCCAGAGGCCACGGGTCTCTGGAATCTCCTTCCCCCAGATGCCCAGCCTGGCCACGTCTGCAGGGAGCTGCAATCTTTCTCTTGGCACGGTTTCCTGGGCATTTGCTCATCTACAGCATGATAACAGAGTGGCATCGCTCAGCCCCATAGATGGAGGCAGGGACTACAGAGAACCAAGGTCTGTGTTTTGGCCACTGGCAGATCCAGGCACCGTGTGAGATCTTTGGGAGGATTCGGCATCCATCAAGGGATCAGGGCCCTTCAAGGTCTGAGCAGAAACCAAGCTCAATGCCCAGGGGGCCCAATTCTGTCATCTCAGAGGCACTAAGACTTGTGGCTGCTATTATCAAAGTACTATCCCGGCTCCCTAGTCACTTCAGGTATCCCGAGAGTGAGCCTTCTGCACTGTGGACACTATGTCTGCCCTCACTCCCAGCCCATGACTGGTGTTTGTTCAACAGATCCACAGCTGGAAGAAACATCATTTTGGTGGTTTTCTAAGTCAATAGCTTTGGTTACCACCAACCACTCGAACTGGCTGAAGAAGTGTCTGCCTGGGGAGCCAATGAACACAGGCTGGGAGGGATATCAGGTGCCTAACTCTGGTCCTGCACACCCTGAGCCCCACTCTCCTGGCAAGGGACGAGAAGGCAGGGTGTGGGAGCCCTCCCTGCCTCTTGAACAATGGCTGCCTGGGTCCCCTATTCATGAACTAGATAGATAACACCAAGTGAGCTCCTCAAGTCAAGGTGTCTCCAACTTTAATATGCACCCAAATCACCTGGAGATCTTGTCAAAATGCGTAGTTTGATATAGTAGGACCAGGGAGAAGAAATATTCTTCATTTCCAACAAGCTCTCAGACAATACCAGTGCTGCTGTCTGCAGGCCATGCTGTAAGTGGCAATACCCTAAATTCTCTGAACATAAGTTTCATATGCAAAATGAGCTTCACAAGGTTGCTGAAGCTTTGATGTAATAACTTACCGGAAATACCCAGCAAAGTGTCTGGCATGTAATAGGGCATGTTTTCGGTTACATGGATGGCTTTTATTATGCTTCAGTCAGGGGTATAAATGTGCCCATCACCCGGACAGTGTTCATTGTACCCATTAGGTAGGTTTTTGCCCATCCCCTCCTCCCCCCTCCCCCTGGTCGATTTCCACTGAGTTTTAGTTCCCTCTGTGCACCTGTGTGCTCATCGGTTAGTTTGAATTTCATAGCGAGTACATGTGGTGTCCATTTTTCCATTCTTTAGATCCTTCACTTAGGATAATGGTCTGCAGTTCCAACCAAATTGTTTCAAAAGGCCTTAATTCACCCTTCTTCATGGCTGAGTAGTATCCCATAGTATATATACACCACATTTTGCTAATCCACTCATGAATTGATGGGAACTTTCTTTTACTCTTAGACTCACACTGTCTATTCCATCCAGTTTAAGAAACAGGTCCTGATTTTACACAGCTGGGAAACTAGACAGTGAAATAGTACAATTACCTGACTGGTGCTTGGCTGTCTGTATCAGTCAGGGTCCTCCAGAGAAACAGAACCAGCAGGTCACCTGGCAGGGTGGGTGGGAAGGAGGGGGGGGGAGAGAGAGAGAGAGAGATTTACTTTAAGAAATTAGCTCTCATGACTATGGAGGCCGGCAAGTCCAAAATCTGCAGGGTAGGCCAGCAGGCCAGAGACCCAGGGAGAAGTTACGGTTCAAGTCCAAAGGCAGAAATCCCCCTTCTTTGGTCTTTTTCTATTAAGCGGGGGAGGTCAGTCTTTTTTCCATTAAGGCCTTCAACTGATTGGATAAGCCCCACCCACACTATGGAGAGTGATCTGTTTTACTGAAAGTCTACTGATTCGAATGTTAATCTCATCTAAAACAAAATTCATGGAAATATGTAGAGTAATGTTTGATCAAGTATCTAAATACTGTGGTCCAGCCAAGTTAACGCGTAAAATTAACCATCACGCCATCACTCTGACGAAATGTGCTCCCTGTGGGAAGGGTCTGTGCAGGACACAGATGAGCCTGAGGATAGCACCAGCCAGGGTAGAGAGGAGCTGTGACGACCAAATGCTAATGAGCTCCCAGGCAGCATCCACGGAAGTGATGGGGGCCATTTCCTTCCAGGGAGAATAGACCGGAGCTAGAGTGTGTGAATCGCCTGCCATCCTAGTTTGGGAGATTGTGGGGGGCTGAGTGTCAGCAGTTTTCACAAGGCCCCAGTGGCTGCCTGTGATGTTCGTTTCTGGGCAACACTTGGAGTAGCAGGGTGGAGGGGTTCAGGTCCTAGATTGCTGTGTTCAATCCCACCCCTATCCCTCACTTGCCATGTAAGTTTGAGCAAGGGAGGTGCTTAATCTTCCTGAATCTCAGTATCCTCATCAATAACAATAATAGCATTGACTTCAATAGGTCATTGTGGGATTAAAAGAGAACGTGAACATGAAGTATGCAGCATAGAGTTTGAAGCCAATAAAAGCTCTTAGCTACTACCGTTATTATGGGCACCAGATTTTTAAAGAGTACATGTCAGGCAGGCTATAAATAAATCTTTTACCCACCGATCAGCATGGTAAAAGGACCTAGACACACAGCCACAGGAAGAAGAGCTGATACAATTAAAGCCGTCCTCCCTAGAGAAGAACAGATGTTGGAAGGAGGTGAGAGGGGAGTGGAAGCCCAGAAGAAAGGATGAAATCTCCTGAATGCACTTGAAATGGATTGTCCGTGGAAACAAAGTAAGAATTATCCTACAAGACTCCATAAGGTTAAACAAGGACCAAGATATGGAGCTTCCTGGGAAGTCAAATGGGATAATACAAAACTTGGGATGAACCAAACTCACAGAAAGTGAAGTAGGCTGTGTGGACGGGGTTATCCGTCTACACCAGAGGCATGCTGCAGACTGGCCACCACCCCTTGGCCAGAGAGCCAAGAGGCTGGTGACACAAATTCGTGAGATATCTGCCCAAACCCTCCAGGCACTTCTAGAACTCAGAGCAGCCGAGTCAGGGCTCTCCCTGCGCATGGTCCTCGGCACGCAGAGTCCTGGCACTCCAGCCCTGCTGTCCAAGGGCCGCTCCTGGGGGACACTTGGCACATTCCAAGCTTAGTCACAACGCAACAGACAGTTCATTCAGATTCCGTCAATTCCATTACCAGGTCCTTTGGGAGCCAAGTGGGAAAAAGGATCAGCACATTTGCTGGCCAGGGAAGCAGCGGCATCCAAACATCCTGCCCCTCATGAAAATACCGGCCTGTCACTACCCCAGCCCCTAGACAAGGGCCACCACGTTTCCAGGATGCTCAGACAGCCACACTGCTTGATCCTAGGTTGAACACTTTGTATACAGTTGATACAGCTCCCACCGTACTCTCTGACCCAGCCCCTACCCTGGAACCCCCTGGACTGCACCATCGTCTAGCAGCCAGAGGGTTAACACCTAGCACAGCAGGGCCCGGGTTTGCCCATCACCCAGCCTCCAGCTGCGGACTATTTTGGACATCATCCTCTATCTCCGCACCTGCCCCCAGGACCCACCGGCCCGCGGCCCCTGCCCCCTGCACACAGCTGAGAAACATCCAGAGCCTATCCAAAGTGGGGTTGCCAGACAAAACTAGGCTAGCAAAGGAAACCACAGGATGCCCAGTTAAATTCAAACTTCAGGTAGACAATGAGTAATTTTTCTAGTATATTATGTCCCATACTATATTTGGGGCATACTTACACTAAAAATATTATTCATTGTTTACCTGAAATTCTGTGTTTTATGTGGCAACTCTACTCCCATCTCCCATCTCTCGGCAGACTGCCCTCCCAAACATTTTCATGGCCCTCAGGAGCCTCTGAGATGGCACCAAGGCCCGCCCTGGGGCGGCCTGAAGGTGTCAGCCCCACTGACCACCCTTCTCCCCTCAGCTATGGGTCAGGGCTGCAGATGGCCCAATAAATGGCCTTTTCCCTTTCAGGTCCTCACAAACAATGAAGAGAGATGAGTGAGGAGGAGGAGAGACCAAAATAGGACCTTGACAGCTGAGAAAGCTCATTAGGGGAATGTGGCCGAGAGCTGCAAGCACCTGGGTCTCCTAATGCCAAACCCCAACCCCAACCCCAGGTTAGACAAATCACCTTCCCAGTGCCGGCAGCCCTGGCCCCTCCTCGCCCTACTGTAGTGCAGGGCAGGGAGGCGAGGGGAGGCAGCTCTCACCCTAACTCACCCCATGACCAAGAGCAACAGCGACACAGGTCCCTGTAAGGCAAGAGGAAATGGCGAGGGTCCAGTGACTGGTTTGTTCTCCTAAATTACCCATGGGCACAGTCATTCATCCCATTTCCCTCCCCACGTCCCACCTACTCCCCTGGGAGAAAAGAGGTCAGGAGTGTGGGGCTAATGACAAGGCTCCATCACGTGACTCGATCCCGCCCTCCTCAGCAGGCCCCCATTGGTGACAGGCCACTCACAAGAGTGTCCCTCCATGGACCAGCCCGGACCATGTAGTCACCAGTCAAAATGAGTCCTGGCCAAGAAACAGACTCACTTCCCAACCTCTCTGGGCCTCAATTTCCTCATCTGTGATATGGGGAGAAGAGCATTTACCCCAGAGGGCTTGGTCGTGGATGTGCCTGCAACACACCTGCCCGGCACACACAGAGGGCTCAGCAGGGCTTTCACCATCCCTGGCTCTGACCAGGAGGGGAAGTGGGGATGACTAAGCAGGGAAGAGGCCCTGGAGGGAGGAGAGATGAGAGGTGGGAAGGGAGGGAAGCTGAGTTAGTGTGGAAGCCCGACGGGGAGGGAAGCCGGGGGTGGGCAGTTGTGAGGAGGAAGAGATGCATCAGATGAAGAGAGGCCAGGCCGGCTCCAGGTGAGCTTGGGGTGGAAGCAATGCTGTGCAGGGCGCATGGGGCTGGAGCACTCTGTCCCCAGGACACACACAGAACCAGATGCTCTCAGGGTTCTGACAAGCGTGGGGTGCAGGTGCCGAGGCCAGCTCCCGGGCAAGTGCAGAGACTGGCACAGCTATTTGGGAAGCTGGAACCCCCGCCAGGCAGGCTATGACTCAGGGAGTGGCTCCAGGCCCAGCCAGAGCGGGGATGATCCTGGGGACCCAAAGAGAAGCCACAAGAGACCAATGGGCAGAGACAAGGAGGGAGGGGAAACGGCAGCTGGTTGTTACGTGGATACCCCGTGTTCACACTGGATGGCAGGCTCAGGCATTCATGCACTTGCTCACTAACATTTATCTTCACTCATTCATTCATTCAGCAAAAACCGATTGTCTCATCTCCCCTGGGCACTGGGCTAAGCTATGGGGGTATAAGACTGACAGGGCAGCATGGCCCCCGCCTCTATGGAAACAGTTTTCTTATCCATAAAGGAACTGCACACTGTGGGAAGTTCTCCATGAATTATAAGGGCAAAGACAGGGAATTACAAGGAGTCTAGCTTTTGCTGGTGATCAGGGCCCTCGCCAAAGAGGTGAAACGTGCACTAGACCCAGTGGGCATGAAAGAGCCAGCTCTGGGAAGGACATTTCAGGCAGAAGGTACAGCAAGTGCAAAGGCCCTGACGTGGGCACAGGCAGGAGGATTCAGCGCAGCAAGACCTATGTCCAGCCCTGCCCTCTGAGAAGCTGAGGTGCTTATCTCGCAAGTCTGCCCTGGTCAGGAACCGCTCAGCCCAAGGCTGGGATGACACCTGCCGGTTGAAGGGCCAAGAGTGGGGTCAGGGTTTGCAGTCAGGACCCCCTAAGCATCCACTCATCTGGTGGGGAGTCAGTCACCACAAGGCAGTTAGAAAGCATGGCAGGACAGAGTATCCCAAAGCACCAACTTGTGAGGCCAGGTCCTCCCTGAGGGCGGGAGGCCTCTAGAGGGCTTCCTGGAGGAACCTCGCAGAGGCTCCCCATTTGGACAGACTACGGGTGCCAAAGAGAACCACCAATGACAGGAGTGATTCTTGGTTGTCTGTGGGGCAGAGAAAAAACCCTTGGTGCCCAAGTCTATCACAGGGCAGCAACGGTGCCAAGGGAAGAATTTTCCTTGTACTTTCTAGGGAAGAGAGAGAGGAGAAGGAAAACCATAGGGGTATTTGTTGGCTGTCCAGCCATCTCCAAACCCTCCTTCCCCTTCCTAACTGAACCCTGGTTGGCACAGGAACAGCCACCCTCTCCGCTGCATGCACACACACACATGCACATGCAACCCATGTGCTCTGGGAGAAGTGAAACCTTCAGCTCAAGGAGCAGGCCCCATTGGTCCCAAGAGAGCATGTGACTGAAGCCCATCCATGCCGGAGTATCACCAGGACCCTGGATTGGGGCTGGGAGCCCAGCCATGAAGCCTGGGGCTACTGGCAGTAATCATACAACAGAACAGAGAGAGGGAAAAAATTGGGTCTCCGGTGACGTCATCAAAGCCCTGGATCACCCTCTGGACTTCCCAGACACCGCCTTTCATAACTAAACGTGTTTGCATTGCGTGGTCTATTCCTTACAATGACAGCCACAGTTTTTGGACATCTAGTATGTACTGAGCATTTAATTAAGTTCTTCATAGACACAGTTTCATGTAGGGAAACATGAGGCTCAGGAAATGCAGTAATCTGCCCAAGGTCACACAGCTGGAAGTGGCAGAACTGATCCCAGGGCCTGGGTCTGGGCCCAGGCTCCCAGCCAGCAGTTCCTTCAGTTCCACGGGGGCCAGCTTGCAGGGACCCCAAAGCCAAGAGTCATAAGCCACCCTAAGTCAGAGGCCTCACATCAGCACCACCGAGGCAATTTCAGACTGGGGGTTGCGAGAGCTCTGAGACTCGTTCAGAGAAATTTGGGCAGGGCGGAGACCTGGGCTTTGGGCTCCTAGGGAACTGGGCTGCAATCCTGGCACCCACTTAGAGGCTATGTGTCCTTGGGCAAGTCACTTCCCCTTCTTGGGGCTTAGTTTCTTCATATGTGAAGTCAGGGTTGAAATATGTCACTATTATATCATCTATGAATTACTTTGAAATACTTAAGTATAAACCATGTGAAGTCAATGTGTTTGCATATGTAAATGTACTTCCATCTTTATCCTAAGGCAATTAGTTAACCATTGAGTTTCCCTATCAAAAATCCATGCTCTAGAAGGTGCTATCGAAGATTTTAAATATCTTCATCTAAATTTGCACCAGAGGGTCTGTAACCCAACCTCATGGAGGTCAGACACACTTGCCTCGGGTGAATGACGGGGGTTCAAGAAACGCAGCTGGTTAGAAAGACCATCCAGCATTCTGGCCTTTGCCTAAACAGCATTCGAGAACCCAGAAACCCAGTTGCCTAGCACAGCTCTGGGACTACAGTCCCCTTTGGTTCTGTGTGTCCCACTTCCTACTTTTAATGGAGGGGCCTGTCACCTAAAGTCCCTAGACGGGTGGTGGGTCCTGCTACCAAAACACTATTTTCTCCACCTGGAGTATCCTCACACACGGCACTTGCCCAGGTGCCAGGGACTCTCTGAGCTCACAGAACTGCGGGTGACGCTTTAGTAGCCTCTTACCTACAATCCTTCACATGGCGGGATGTGGTCCGCGATTCGCTCTCTTCGTCACACATCTGCAGGTAGCAAGAAGAAGATGCGAAGCTCCGACCCAGCAGGGACTGTTGGAAGCTGTGCATGGATCCCCAACCCCGACAACTGTTGAATGTCCACACTGATTCAGATTCCTTCCTATATTCTCCCTCTGTGTTGGTGAGTGGATTTGTAAGAGACATAAAATAGTGGTAAATGCTATTATAATCATTCTTATTATTATTCGGGCCTCTTTCTTCTCTGATCAGACGTCTCTATGCTGAGAAGAGGTGCTGAGATGAGGGGAGAGGAAGAAAGAGGGGTGTCTTCTGAGATTCAGAAGGGCACATTGTGAACACTGCCAGCCCCCAAAGACTGCAGCGTGTATAAAATCTTAGGACACATGAGGCTCTCCCGCTGGTGACAAGAGCCCACCCACAGCCCTCGCCATCCAATCTCATGGTCACAAATGAGCTAAGCCGCTAGAGCCCTCTTCCCTCTGCCACCCCCCAGTGGCACATGACATTGAGGTACGGCTGTTTTGATGTGGAGATGCTTTGTCATGGAGATATTTCAATGATGATTATTGGAATAATAACATCAGAAATAATAATTTTATTGTACCTGGTACATATTAAACAAAATCAATGTTAGCTGAGTTCTTTATGTGAATTTTCTCATAACACAATACCTTATGAAATATTCAATGGGGAAATGGAAGCTTTAAAAAATTAAGACATTTTTCCATTCACGGAGAAAATGTCAATTGAGATTTGAAGGTAGGCAGTCTCATTCCAGACTCTGTATCCCTGATCACTATAAAATACCAACAGGATTGGGCATGGAGGACAAGATGCAGAAGTAGACAAGCTGATTTTGAAGTTCATATAGAAAAATAAACAAACTGAAATGTCCATAGAAACTGAAAAAGAAGAGCTATGAAAAAGAGCATGTTATCCATCCCCAGTAATTAAATCAGTGTGTCACTAGCATATGCCCAGAAATATCCCAATAGAACAGAATAAAACCATGAGAAGTAGACTCAGCTACGTGTGGAATTGAGAATATAATAAATGTGGCATCTCATATCAGTGGGGAAAATATGGATGAATCGATAAATATATGGGACCAATTGGGTGGTCATCTGGAGAAAAATAAAGTCAGCTCCACACCCTACACCATACTCCAGGATAAACTCCCAAGGGATCAAAGATTTAAAACTAAAAAATATGAAACCACAAAACGACTGGAAGAAAACAGCAGAATATGTATTACAGCCATGGGTAACAGCTCTAACCAAGACTTAAATTCCAGAAATCATACAGGAAAAGACTGATCAATTTGACTAATAAAAATTAAAACTCCTGCGTGGAAAAAAACTAATCAGCAGGAACAACTGGGGGCACGATATAAATATACCCACATCACAGACCGAGGGCTGATCGCTCTAAGAAATCTTACAAATTGATAAGAATAGGGCAATGGATGTGAGTAGACAGTTCATAGGAAAAAAAGTTTACAAATGACCCTTAACTATACGAAAAACCTTATTCATAAGAAAATGCAAATTAAAACCACACTGAGATATTGTTTATCTATCAAGTTGGCCAAGAGCTAAAAGTTCCACAACGCGCGCTGTTGGGAGGCTGTGGGAGAACAAGCTCCCTGCCCGTTACCACCGCAGAGGACGATTTGGTGATATCTATCGAAATGATGACACACACACCCTGTACCCCAGTCATCCGCTGCTGAGAACTTCCTGCAGCTAGACTTGCAAACCTGTGGAGTGACACGTTTACTGGGTTACTCACTGCAGCATGATTTAGGATCGCAGAAGGAGCTGGGAAACAGACAGACATGCATCGCTAGGGCCTGGCTAAATAAATCATGATGTCACGGTACGTCCGCCCAGCTAAGTACGGTGCAGTTGTTTGAACAAAAGAAGGAAGAATGAGGAAGCTCCTTCTGCACTGATACAGGAAGAGCTCCAAGATATATATTGTTTAGGGGTAGAGTGCAGACCAGTGTTTACACAATGCTGCTTTTGGTGCAAGAAACTGGGGGTTGGGAGGATTTTTTAAATGTACTTGCATTTTCAAAGGCAGCTAAAACTTAGGGGACAAACAAGTAAAAGTGGCTGCCTGTTAAGGGTTAAGAGGGGTGGTAACTGCACAGAAGGAGAATTGGAAGAGAGATTTTTTCCACTCTAAACCTTCTTTTTTAAACATATTACCTATTCAAAAAATGAAATTTATAAAAAAAATAGTTAATATTATATTCTCAGCTTTTTTCACGATTGACCAAGTACTGCGGGAAGCAAACTTCCTCCCCCACTCCCTCATCCTAGCCCAGACCCTGGAGTGGGGCTCAGGGAAAATTTAAGTCAGGGGTCCCCAACCTATGTGAGTTGTATAATTATTTCATTATATATTACAACGTAATAATAATAAAAATAAAGCGCATCATAAATATAATGTGCTTGAATCATCCTGAAACCATCCCTCTACCCACCCCTGGTCCGTGGAAAAATTTGTCTTCCGTGAAAACAGTCTCTGGTGCCAAAAAGGTTGGGGACCACTGATTTAAGTGGAAAATGAGGGTCAAAGATAACTGCTGGGTGTGTTACTTTGGGATTAAAAGCAGTGATTTTGCATTTTGATGGGGCCGTATCAAAGTGTCCCACACACGTTCACACAGACAGGAAACTGCAGATAATGCCCAGGTACAAAACCCAAAGCACCCCATTCAACGCTACCTCCCATATTGGTGGTCTTCAGCCCTGCTTGCACCTTAGAGTTATCTGGGAAGCTTTAAAAATAATACCAGTGCCCAACCGCACACCAATCCTGTCAAATTGGCTGGCATCACGCTTACCCCAGGCACCAGCTGAGCCATGACTGCACGTCTGGGCGTGGGATTGCTCGATCAGTGTCTTGCTCTCTGGACAGTGAGAGATGCAGGGATGCAGGCTTTACCTTTGCGTACCTTTGCGTACCTAGTGAACAGTTGGTGCTGAGGAAATATTAGCTAAATGAATGAGTGAATGAATGAATCATGGGATCCACGAAAGGAAGCAGGAGGGCGGGGAGATAACAAGGCAAGGAGGAGGCCACTGTCAGGGCCCTCGGGGAGACTCCATTAGGCCCAGCAGCTCCCAGTGAGGGGCACGGGACCAGGCCACAGACCACACCGGGCCCCGGCGCCTTAGTGGGCCGTGACAGGCAACTTTTCTCCAGGGAACTGGTCAATCCCACCAAGGGCCGAGGAAATATTGGTCCTCAGCTCTGGTCGCCAAGGGCTTTCTGATTGGTGGTGATGCTGTAAGCATAGCCCAGGGCAAGAAGCAAGGCTGGGCCCCTCTGCTCTGGACGCCACCTCTTCCAGAGCTCCCTGGGAAGCCCATACGTGCACATGACAGAAACTGGCCAAATGGCAAAATGCCACACAGGTTATCCTGCCCCATGGCCTTGGCCTCTCTCTTAGAGTAGCAGAGAGGAGTGAGGAGATGTCATCTGGATTCAAATAAACCAGACACCCACGACCCAAACCAAACCGACAGAGCAGTCCCCTCGCAGGTCAGGGGTGTGCTTCTCTCCCTTGGAACGCATCTCCCCTGCCCGCTGGCCGCCCTCCCCACCCAGCACACAGCTCTGCTTGTTGCCCAGGGAGGGTTTGAGAGTCCCAGAGAGCCAGAGGGCAGGGGCCAGGAGACAAAGAGTTAGTGACAGCTGATACTCCAGTGGACACAGGAGCCAGGTTTAAGGAAAGTTGCTTCCCAACTCAGAGGGGGCAAGGCGCTTGTCTGCACAGGCACATGAGCAACAAAGGAACCTCAGGGGCGAGGTGCTGAGGGGACTGGGGAGGCCTGGTGCGCCATGGGTGGTTCCTACCCAGGTCCCTTTCAGACTCAGCGCCTGGCACATGCCAATAACAGCACAATGAATGAGGTTTCCTGAGCTTGGGCAGTGCTGAATCGGCTGTGTGCATTGTCTCTAGGTACTGTTATCAGCCCCATTCATCAGATAAGAAAACTGAGGCACCAGTTTTACTTGCTTATGCCTTTGAGGCTCTGCCACCCACTACAACAGCCACTAGTGACATAGAGCTACTGAGCCCTCGAATGCGGCTAGCACAATCAACAGGCCAATGAACACTAACTACCTGTTAGGGCTCAGCCTCGCAGAGCTGAGGATCTGGCTGAGGAAGAAGCAGTGGGACGCTCCCCTGCTCAGGACGGCGCTCGGGTTTGGTGGCAGTCAGTGCACATGGCTCACGCCCTACGCATGCTGTTCCCTGCCCGGCAAACTCCCACCCCTCCCTCAAGGCTCACTCAGGCTGCTCCTCGGTGAGACCATCCTGCCCTCTCCCCGTGGCAACGGCCCCTCCAACCTCCGTCCCACAACCATCCCTTGCACTGTCCCCACCCCACCATGGTAGCACCCGGCTCTGTGCCTCCCTCTCCACCCCCAGTATTGCCCCCCACCGGCAGGATTAGAGAAGTGAGGCCCTGCCTGGAGAAGTCTGCTCAGCTCCGAACCAAGCACTGTTTTATCTCAGCCTTCCCCTTTTTATTCCAAACACGAAATAGAGAAGTTTTATCAAGCACATTTAATCATCGCTCTTCCTCCTCTTCTCTCATTCCAACAAGCCCGATTTAAGCCGCATCCTTGGCAGTTCCAACAAATGGGAATCAAAATTCAAGTCACTTTACAACACATCCTTAAATTCATTTATCCTCCCATTGATTCCCTCAGTAAACCTTTGCCAAGCTCCCTCTGCGAGCCAGGGACAGTGCTGTCCTGCAGTCTCGCACGGGGGTCCCTGCCCTCCGGAAGCTGCCGGTCTCATGAGAACCAGCGTGCTGCGTCTTTAGTTGTCCATTCATATGTCTACGCACCAGGGTGCAGAAATGAACAGAACGCCGTGAGGATACAGATGATGGAGAGCAGGGCTGATTCTGTCTGGAAGGATCAGGCAGGACCTCATGGAAGAAGTGACATGTTAGTCTTAAAGGATAAGAAGAAAGGAAGAGATGTTCCAGGCCGAGGGAACAGCATATATAAATGCAAAGATGGACAAACGGGCACCATGAATTCAGGACACAGTGAGAAAAAGTTCCACCTGCCTAGACCTTTAGGTGCATGTGCAGGAGTATTGCTGATGAGACCAGGGAGGAAAGTCAGGTCCAGACTATGAAGGGCCACCTGTGTTGCTGTAGGGGCTGAGGGTGTCTATTTCATAGAAGTTCATTCTGGAAGCTGGGTGGAGACTAGATCATTCTGGAGCAAGGTGCCATGCTGAGCACAGCATATTGGACCCCTGTAGAAGAAGATGAGCCTTTTATGATAAAGGTCTGGTGACTACCAGCTGGACAGGCAGAGGTAGGGAAGTTTAATTTAATCCCCTGAATAGAGGATGGCACAGGAGCCCCCACTCCTCTTATCCCTGCCCATGGCAGACATTGCTAATCCATCACAGCATGATTTTCTGCTGAGTCTTGCCACAGATTTCTTCCCAGGACAGAGTTCCAGGTCGCCACCACCATTTAGCCAAGGTGGCACACGAAATGAAACATATTTGCCAGGGAAATAAAGCCTAGCATGGACATTAGTGCAAACTAAGCAATATCAGCTAGGAAAGCTCAATGTAAACGTGCCCAAGAAGTAGTGTTCAAACTAACTATCAGGAGTTGGTGGGGAAGAATCGAGTTTACAGCCTTGAGAAAGCACCATTTTAAAAAAAGTCCTCGTGATTCATTTTCCCCCAATGCAGCACAATCACACAGTAATCTTCATAAACCTGTCACTTTCTCCACCCTGCACTTGGAAATTATAAGCAATTGTCAAGGCCTTGCTGCCGCAGGTTTTGCCTTCCAAGTTCCGCTTTCACCAGCAGAAAGAGAAGGGAGTTTCAAAGTACCGTGGTGGGAAGCCATAGGCTTGGGCTAGCCCACCGAGCCAGCTGTGTCCCTGGCTGGGAAAGAAGTACGAATCCATCTGGCCCTGCCTGCCCCCTGCCCCATCCAGCCAGCTCCCAGGCCAGAAGGCCGGAATGACAGCAGGGCTCAAGTTCCGTGCAAGATCCGGCTCTGTGCTCCAGCTGCCAGTCAGCTCTGGGGTGGCATTTGACAAGGAAATGAGAGAAGCAAATACCACGTTGGTCTTTTGATCCTCTGTACTTGACCTCTGCCCAGGGCGCGCACTTCCTTCTCACACCTCCCCAGCCCCACCCCTCAATGGGGAAGGAAAGCAATAGTGGTGCCTGGGGTCCCCCACCAGCAAATCCCCAGCTTCAGAAAACAGCCCGCAAGGTGCAGTGAGAAGGGTCCCACCCAAGCCCTGAGCATGCCTCTCCCTTCCCTGGAACGGCACCACCAGCGAATGCCTGTTTGCTTCCTCTTCACCCCAAGCAGCTGTGACTGGTCCCTAATAGGCTGAGACCCCAGCACCAGGCTGGGGTCAGGAACCCAGCCACCTCCACACCCAAAACCAGCTAGCACCTGTGAGTCATGAAGCTGGGTAGAGCAGGGCCGGGCCGTAGAGCGGAAACTTCATCCAGTGTGGACGTTAGAGCTATAAGACGCCCATGGGAGGGAAGGTCCTACCTAGAATGGGCAGTTCCCCTGCCAACCTGGGGCTGAGTCCTTAACCCCAGCCTCAGCTTCCTCCTCTGTAAGACAGGGATTCTAATACAGACTTTGCAGGCTTATTGGGAGGGTTAAAGACCATGTCAGCATACAGCAGGGGCTTAGCGCATGCAGAAACGGACAGTCCTCCTAGTCCACGGTGAGGGCAAGAGGCCTGGAGCCACGGCTCATTCTTTCCGGGTGGTGGGGAGGTTGCTGTTCTCACCGAGAGGTACAGAGTGAAGCTGCTGCCACGGCAGAGCAGTGCTGCAGTCCCCCCCGCAGCCCATGGTCACTCCACAGCCCTGTGAAATTACAAGGAGATCCTGTGGGATGAGGGCTGGAAGGAACAGGCTTTGCCTCTGGGCCAGTGGTCCTCCTGAGACGTGCTCCTGCGCGCACCCCACCTCCCAGGCCACCTGAGTTCCTGGTACGGTTTGTTTTCCTCTTTGTGTGACCAGGTCGGCCCCAGAGCTGGGCACCCATTCCAGGAATTCCCACAGCATCTGCCCAGTACTCACGGCTTGTCATGGGCAAGCCCACGCTGGGGCGGGACACTCTTGGTGAATGACACAAAAGCAGGAGAATCCCATGGGGAGCCTGAGACCCCCTCCACCTTCCTCTCTTTCCAGCTTTCAGGCCTCAGCCCAAACTCATGATAGAGACACCCGCATGCCCTGGGAAGGGGATTCCCGGGTCACATCATCAAGGGTCCTCCCTGGTGCCCACACCAGAGCCTCTGGAAGCCGGGCCCTCTGCTACCTGGCAGGTACGAAGCAGGGCTGGCCAAAGGATGAGGTTGTCCCAGGATGGCAAATAATGAGGTACCCCCTAAACAACAGCACCCCTGAATTCAGAGATCAGAGAGGACCTGTTCATCCTCGACCTGCCCTCCTGCCCCAAACCATCAGCTCTGGCCCCGAACGTATGCCGCAAACCAAAAGCTCGTCAGATGGTTGTCTCCTCCCTATTTAGGGATCATCCTGTGTCCTTGGCACACACCTGTGGGACACCATGCCATATCCCAGACAGCTTGCCCCAAAAAGATCTTTCAACTTCATAAAATTTTCCCCAAAAGCAACTTGGATAAATATTCCCCATCATATTAAATTTGCTGTGGGGGTTTTTTGTCCCCTGCAGATGGAGCTCTAGACAGCTGCCCACTGCTTAATGTTGCTGAGGCGCCAAGATAATCCCCTTCATAGACACCCACAGCCCCACAAATGCCAGCCATTGCCCAGGTGACACCAGGTCAGACACCACCCTGTGGCAGCCGCCTCTCCTTGTCACCCTTCACTGCTGAAAGGACAATGGATGTCTCTCAGCAGATCCAGAACAAAGCAGAGACAGCCAAAGCAAGCATGTCTGTGCCATGAATATTTAAAGAATTAATAGTTTCTGCCCAGCTTCCCTGGCAGCAAGTTGAAAGACATAACAGATAAGAACCTCTGGTAAGAGAAGGGGGAAGATAGGGCAAAATATAAAGAGAGATGGGACATCGGCAGTGAAAATGATATTATTAATATTACTAATTGTGACCATTTATTGAGCATTTGCTACATGCCAGGCCCTGAAGTCATACTTCACATTCATTATTGCATTCTACCCAACCCGTGAGGGGAGATTATCCCCATTTAACAGCTGAGGAGACTGAGGTCCAAACCTGTTGCACACCCACATTTGTCTGAACCTCTAACCCATCACGGAGGCCCGTGTATGCCTCTGGCTGTGGATACCAGTGCTGGCTCGGCCACTTCCTAGCTCCATGGGGCCCTGGGCCACCCTTCCACCCCTTTCTGTTTTCTCAATTGTAGGAAGAGGATGATGCCTGCTGCCCACCCCACCTCCCAGAACTGTGCAGGCATCAAAAAAGATAAAGGTTGGAAAAACATTTTGCAATCTGTTGAGTGTCCCTGGAGTTCCTTCTGATTAGAGTCGATTCCTCCAAGGCGGAATTGCCCCTCCTCACTCCTAGCTGCACTGCAAGGCACGGGTTCCTAGTCTTCTCCTGAGAAATGCTCTCTGAAATAAACCAGGTTGCTGTGGAGCCCCCAACACGCCAACGCCGGGCGCCTGGAACCCTGAGCCCCGCCAGTCCCTCCTTTGCATCTCCCCTGGCGTGATCCACGACACTCACATGCCTGAGACTCGAAGCCCGGTTGCGCAGGGCCCCAATGTGGGAAGTGATTTTTCCCACATGAGAAAGTGACGCAAAATATGAAAACAGGAATGGGCAGACAGACTCCACCCCATCGCTGACTGGCTCTTGCTAAAAGGGAGAATGATGTTAAGACTGAGCAAGATCAACAATGAATTGGCTTGTGGGGAGGAAAGAGATGGTATTTTCCGGAGCTAAAGGGACTCAAAATAGCATGAAGTTTTCCAACCGGCAGTAGTGAGCAGTACTTCGGGATGTGGCTACGAAGCATTTATTGCCACAGTGATTGGCATGCTCAGAGTCGTGCACGGTGACGCCGCTCAGAGGACAGCTTCCATGTCTCCAGCATCATGACTTTGCTCTGGCAGTGCCCCCACCCCGTGGAACACTCTCCCTTTGCCCCACGCTGGGTCGAGTAGCCCCACGCCCGAGTTCCAGCCACTCCTCTGGGAAGCATTTCTCAGAATTTTTCCCCAAAGCACCCCCAACAGCGAAGGAGAACTTGTGAGGGTCGGGGGTGAGGGGTTGGGGTAGTGAGATCTGAGATTTGCCTGTATACAACACCGCATCATGAAATTTCCTCCAATTCTCAGTTCTATCTTAAGAATTCATGAAAATATCTCACTTTGCTCCAAACAACAAAAAAAAATCATTTGTTTTAGTATTTAAACATCAGTTTGTTCCCCAGTCTCACAGTTATATTGTCACTCAGAATGGCGGGTTGTGTTTCTCCTGTGACATCAAGAGCCTCCTGGCGCAACACCGCCAGTTCGGGATGCTCCGCAGGTGACAAAACAAAAGCCTTCACTAAGGACCTCAGCCTCAGAGCTCCTATGGCCATCGCAGCAAATCATTCAGTCGTCCATCAGTTCATTCATTTACTCATCCGACAGGCCTTGGCCAACCTCCTTCGAAATGCCTGGGATTAGGGATACAGCAGGGAAGAGCCAGCTCTCCAAGAGCTCCGTCTTGTGGAAAAGCCAGACAAAGAGACCAGGTGTCACACAGCTCAGTGACAAGTGCTGCAACAAGGACTAACCACAGGGGCTGCAGGGTCAGGGCGATGGGGATCAGAGGAGCCTTCCTCCCGGGAAGGCACCAGCCCAAGCCCACCCCAAAAAGCCATGTGTCATTGGGCAAGCCAGCTAACTACTCCGTTTCTTCATCTGTAAAATGGGTGTAATAGAATCATATGGGTTTCATGGGGATTAAATGAATTTAATTAAAGCAGTGAAAAATGCATACAATGGTGTCTGCTTCATACTAAGTGCTCAACAAATACTATACATTAAGCTGAGACCTGGGAATGGATGGAATTGGGATGTGGGGTGAAGGAAGATAAAGAATGGGGGAGAAGAGTGTGTTCCAAATATTCCATAAACATTTCTTGAATAAATGCATTCTTTAAGGGAAGTGAGAGTAATGCAATCTTGATAAGCCACACCCTTTATCTATTTTTCCCTGATGTGCGTGAGTGTGTATATGTAGGTGACACCTGGGCTGGGCCCCCCCAGGTGAGCCACTGCATTTGTCTAGGCAGAGTGTCAGCTCCTTAAGTGTGTCCCCTCTTGGGATCCCACAGCCCTGAGCCAGGGTGGGCTGCAGAGTCTCTGATCCCCCTCCCTCTTTCTGCCATTCCATCGCCACGTCCATTCTGGGAAGGGGTCTTGGCCAAGATCACTGGAGAGACCTCGGTGTCCCTCCTCATGGAACGACCTGAGAAACGCAGGCTGGGGGCAAACCGCACTGGACTTGTGTTAAAGTCCTAGCTCTGCGCTGGCAGCTCTGTGCCCTGTGAGTCACCTGGGACGCCCGTCCAGAGAGCACACTGGGCTCCGTGAGGAGCAGCTTGGGGACTTCGATGAGGTGGGATGGTCAACCATCTTGCTTCTCCCTGGACAGAGTTTTCCTGGGATTTTGGACTTTCAGTGCTGGAACCAGGAAAATCTGGAGCAAACAGAGATGAGTTGGTCACTCTATGAGGTGGCCCCGGGAGAAACCGTCCTCACTCTCAAACTTGTTTCTCCTTTCTCATGTTCTGCCCCCTCCACCTGCCCCCACACAGCAGCACCAGCATCCTCTAGCTCCTCGGCTAACTCACAGGATCTGTGTCCATGGAAGACAAGGGGGGAGGAAGGGGAAGAACAGCTTTTGCTGTTGCCTCCGTGACGTTGCCGCACTCAAAGTTGGCACCAATCGCTGTCTGCGGTGGGAGGGCTGGGCAAAAGTCTCTCGAAGATTCCATGTAGGGCCGAAACAGGCTGGCCGGGGTATTCACAGGGCCGGGGGGCAGGGGAGGCCGATCTGTTCTGCTCTCCAAGAGGTCAGGGTGATGGAATAGTATGACCTCTGGTGGCACTGGGCCACGGCTCTTCCCCACGAGAGTCACTTGGGCTGATCAACCCAATGCTGACCTGCTGGGCAGAGAGTGGGCAAGAGGCAGGGGGTGCTCTCAGCCAGGCCCCAACCCTGCCACACCGGGACACCCAGGCGGCTCCCAGGGGCCTCTTTTCAGATCCGCCAGCACACCCAGCCTCGGAGATTGCAGCGGGCTCCCCACCATCCCAGCCGAGAGACATCTCTTGTTTTCAGTTGCCCATCCCCGTTTCTGTCCTGGTTGGAGCTCAAACGCCAGGCTATATTAGGTCATGCCAAGCTAGGCCTGTTGCTCTTTCTCATTAGGCACATCACTTCATATTTTTAGGGGCGGCCAAGACTGAGACCATGCCAGAGGCCCCATTTTCTTCCTGAGTCCCCTAAAGCTACCTCCATAAAAATAGCACACTTAAAGGTCCAGGATCCCCATAGCTCCTGACAGTCTGGAAAGGAACCAGCTCTGAGACCAGGCACAAGGGATTGGAGGCCATAAGGGGCCCTTGTGCTTTATCATCACCAGTCCATCATCACTGTGGCCGGGAGCATTATAGTCTGCAGTGTTGCCTCACCTGAGGTCTCATCACACTTACCTGGAGGCAGGGGGAATAGGATACCCATTTTACAGATGAGGAAGCTGAGACAGCAAAAGGGGGGATGATGTGCTCAAATCATAGAGATAGTAAATGGGAGGATCTCGGTCTCTTTGCAGGGCCCCAGAGGGTGGCTCAGGGTGACAAGGCCATACCAAACCCTCTATGAGCAGGTGCTATGCTAGACCCCAGGTAGGGAGAGGGAGAGATGGGTTCACAGAAAGGTAAGGCACGGTCTTGGCACACCCAGCAATCTCAGGCTAGAGAAGGAGGAAAGGTTGACAGACCAAATAAACAAATAAGTAATCAAATTGTATGGCAAGACAAAATCCAGAATACACCCCCTTACGTGGGGTAATTAAGCAGCCCAGAAAGATTGTAAATGGGAACACACATGGAGGAATTCGGGGAGTCAGTGACCCTCTAGCTGGTCTTGGAAAGACAAGAGAAATGTGATCCCCAGACACTCCTCCCTTCCTTCAATCACATAGCTTCATACGGAACACAGATCTGCAGACCTCAGGGTTCATACTCTCAACCACAATGCTCTTCATTTTCACTGGACCCATGTACACACATAGCTGATTTACAGAGATTATTGGCACTTATGGAGTGTCGTGCCCAATTATTGTTGCACAGTTTTGAAAGCTGAACATCTGTAGGAATATGAAAAGAGGCAGAATATAAGTACAGAAAGCTGGCAGCCCAAATGATCCATGCTCTTAGCTCATCTGGTTTCCTTTTGCCAACGAGATCAAAGAATATCCCCAAAATTCAAATCACAAAAATACATACACATGCCAGCAACCTCTAAATCCATTCCTGGAAGGTTTCACCATGAAATAAATCACCGGGTGGCAACAGTTCCTCTTCAGGGACAGCCAGGATTCGGGCCATACCTCTGATGATGATGACTATGTTGTAATATTTGCAGAGCCAGGAAATAGTTGTGAGAACAACTGTTCTGTCCTCTCTAGAAACATACAAAGGATGAGCTGGACCCTAAGACTGGAAACCCAGATGACCAGAAGTCCTCTAGCTCCTACCCAACGATGGAAAAGAATTCCAAGAATTGATGGATGACTCCCAGCCTGTCCAAGGAGTTGGACCAAGTAACCTTATATACTTGACCTGTCGGCCTCCACAGGACAACATGTGGATTATGGGTTTCTGACCTTGGACTCATGGATTCCAGACAGATAAGTTCAAAGAACTATTTAAGGCAGTGTCAACAAAGTCTTAATTAGAGAGTTGATCATAACACAAAGACCCAGTGGCACCCAACTAGAGAAGCAAAACAACGAAACTCACTTCAAGATCATGCAATCTTTGAGCATACTGATGAGGTGACTTTGACCCAAAGGGCACAGGGCTGTGTCTGTCAGGACTTTCTTGGTTTTCAAATGACAGAAACCCCAACTCAGATTGGCTTAAATGAAAGAAAAGGAATTCGTTGGCTCATGAAATTAAAAAAAAAAAGAAAGGTCTAGAGATAGGTCTCACTTCACACAAGTTTAGATTAAGAGCTCAAGTGATGTTCTCAAGACTACATTTCCTTTCCTCTTTCAGAGCTCTGCCATCTACCATGGTGGCCCAGGTGGCGGTTGGATACTGTACATCCAGTGGGAAAAACACCTGCCTCTCTCACAATAATTCCAGGGAATGTCTCCTGGCATCTCTTTGGCTCTGACTCATTGAGCAATGGGACCATGACCATAGTTGGAGTGAGGGATACACTGGCAGGCCATGAGCCTGGGCTTAGCGCATATGGTCACCTTGGAGCCCACCCCAAACACACAGACTGAGTGTAGTGAGAGGGAAGTGCCCAAACGTAGATGGGGGTGGGGTGTTGCCAGATGGGGGCTGGACAGGCAAATCACACACATTCACGGTCTCCATCATCCGCCTGACCTTGATTAGCTACTGGCAGAAACAATCCCCTCACCACCATCACCATTGCTCTCTGCACCAGTGAGAAGAGATTGCTGGGAGTACTGCAGACAAGCTGCGGACAAGGAGAAGGTCAAACGAAGTGTCTGATCCCAGGAAGAGCCTGGAGTTGGAACCTAGCAAAGAGCATCCTGTGTCCACTGCCTCCCTCCACTTTGCTCACATGGTCCTGCCCCAAGCCATGAGAATTGTCCGGACCTCATCTGCAAGGCTGAGACCAACAGAGCATGAGTCATCCCACTCCCGGGAGAGTAGGGGCCCTGGGGCAGGGTCAGAGGAGACATGCATAAGACATTCTCCGTTGTATTGCTGGGACAGAGAGTGAGGCATCATCATCATCAAGAGGGGACAAGACCCAGAAGGCAACAGCACATGCCAAATCCAAAACAAAACAATTTAAAAATGAGAGCGCAAGTGACCGCACTAGTCACCAGGACAACCAGGAGTGGGCAAGTGCGTTGTGGTGAGTGGCTCAGGACTCACACTGTATACAGTGGAGACACACCAGAGCTGCTTGCAGAGAAGGCGCAGACCCTGCCAGACCCAGGCCAGATAACAGAGAGCCCAGAAGAAGTGGCTATTAACGTGTGCCCGGAGTGACCCTGACTTTGAGGCTCTCCTTTGGCAGCCTCCATGGAGGAGGTGAGTCACCCAGGGAGCAGAGTGAAGGCTGGCCTCTGTCGCTGTACACACAAGAGATTAGCAGGAAAGTGACAGTGAAGCATTGAGCCATAAAAGCGGATTAGTTCCGACCCCTTTCTGGTTCCTCCCCACTGAGTCAGGGCCAGCCTTATGTAATGAGCTGAGGCCACCTTATGTCTATGGCCTAAAAGTTAGGACAAGAGCACCTGTTCTCTAGCTCCGCTGTCATGAGTACTGACAAACTCCCAGATCAGGGTTCTGTTTTCAATCCATCTCTCTGTGTTTAAAAGCTGAGACTCCTTCCCACAGCTCAAGCACTTACTGCCATGTCTACATGTACATGCACAGTGTGTGATACACGTGTGTGTGTGTCCCACACCACGTGCACACGCATCCACTCCGCCGTATCCTTGGGGTCCTGCACAAAGCTATTCTCTCGGAGGATCCCTCCACGACCCTCCAGCACGCGCTCATCTCAGGCCTCTCTGGCCTTCGACAGCCTTTAGGTGTGTCCACGCACATCCCGTCTTCGTTCTCTGGTTGTTAAGCACAAAAGCACATTGTAACCACAGCTCTTGGGAGGTCAAAAGACCTGCAGATCTCCTCGGGTTCAATCTTAGCCCTTTTACCAAATCAACCTCTGATCACTTCGTTTAGGAGCAGGGACACTGCCAGCTGGGAGGCGGGCTCTTCCCTGGCAGACAGCGCTGCCCTGTTCTCAGAACGCAAGCACTGACATTCTCTTTCTTGCAGAACTTAGCCTCGGTGGGGCGAGCGATTCTTTCTGTCTTTGCGCACATACACGCGTGGGGCACAGTCGCAGAGTGTGTGTGCCTGTTTTAGGCTTTTTTTGTCACACCTGACACCACGTACTCACCTTTGCACTCCCCATTCTGTGCATTAATGTGGTTTTCAATGGTCGTGTCTACTCACTTGGGCGCATTTCATCGCATTACGCGTCCTTCACTCATTTGTCCAACAAATGTCTATTGGATGCCTACGATGGGTTACAGGTGCCTGGATTCAACAGGAAACAAAGTCCCTCCCCACATGGAGCTTACGTTCTCACGGACAAAACACGATACACATGTGAGTATGACATGGTAAGCGTGCAGCCACAGCACTGGGGGAAAAGCCGGGCACCGTGACGCTGAAGAAGCGGGAGAGCAAAGACTGAGCCCTGAGTGACCTTGGCCAGCCCACCTGTAAAGTCAGCGTGGTAGCGCACACGCATCTGCGGGACTGGCGGGGCCCACGTGAGAAATCAGATACAAAAAGGGCTTCGCAACAGCCCGGATCCACATGTGGTATTATTAGAATATGCCCAACCCCATGAGCGAACAGTGGGCTGTTTTCAATGTTTGCTAATACAAACAGCATTATGGCAAGCATCTTTGAACAAATCCCCCCTTTTCTTTCTTTTAATATTATTTCTTTAGTGTATGTTTTTCAAGAGCGTGAGAGCAGAGACAAATGATATTATAAGTGATATTATACCTCTTCTCACTTGTTGGCAGATTTCTCTCCAGAAGATTAGGCCCAACTTACGTATCATATCAGGTACATATGAACACCTGTTTCTAGGGGTAATACTTAAAATATAAGCCCCAGTAGAGCATGGGCATGCAGCAATCAGAACAGACACCTCTTGTAAACACTGGTACAGCCACAGCCTTCCTGCCATTGGATTTTATGATTTCTCTTTTATGGTTTGATTATTTTATGTGATTTTATGATTTCTATCTCTGGCCACTGGGAGATATCTTACAGTTGCTCTCAGACTCGTTTCTTTCATTGCTAGAAAGTTGTTCAATTAATCAAATAAAGATGCTTTTATTTCCTCACATGTCAGCCATCCGCATTGACAAAAACTCTCCTCATTGCAAGTAGTCAATCTTAAGTGTGCGGGATAGGAAATTTTTCTGAATTACATTTTCTACATAATGTCTTTTCCCATTGTGTTGATTTCCTTTCCAGTGGGTCTGTTTTTCAGCTGTGAACATCTATGTTTTTTAATTTTTATAAATTGGTCATGCCCATCTTCTCTCATCACAGCCTTTATTTCTTCAATACACGAAAACGTAGCTCTCCTCTAAACTGGAGACACTACAGTGTTTCCTGCTTGTTTTCAAGGAAGTTTTCATTTTTGCTACAATAGTTATGCATGGTCATTATGAAAAAATGTTAAATTTTCTTGTACACCAGGAAATTGTATGTTACAAATGCCCCATCCAGAGATAACTGTTAGCACTTTGGTTGTTTCCAGGGTTTTGTTGTTGTTATCGTTTTCTTTTTTTTTTTTTTTTGAGACAGAGTCTCACTCTCTTGCCTGGAGCGAGTGCCGTGGCGTCAGCCTAGCTCACAGCAACCTCAAACTCCTGGAACTCAAGCAATCCTACTGTCTCAGCCTCCCAAGTAGCTGGGACTACAG
>CAUYSK010029454.1:0-84844 GCA_963575035.1 Avahi laniger | reverse complement strand
GGGAAGATCCACAAAGCTGCCAGTGTGGGTAACGTAGCCAAAGCGTGGCAGATCCTTTTGGTCTAGAAACCCCTGACCAACAGACAAAACGGACTCCCCATTGCTAACTAGGGTGCTCAAAGTTAAAACAGAACCAGGTGGCCATGGCTGGGTGAGAGTGCAGTCACATACTATGATTTCTCAGGAAGACGTTGTAAAAGTATCACAAGTCCTCGCTTTTTATAATCAAGCCACACCAGTTCCTCTTGTGAGTGCCAAGATAAGTTGCCCCCAGCATCCCTCCCCTCCCCATCTAGAGCCAGAGACTTCTGGTTTGGGGCTTACAAACCAACCCATCAGAGCTCACTTGCTCCAGCCAATCAGAGCTCAGCAATATTGACCAATCAGAACTCAGAAGCACTGACCAGTTAGAAGTAAGGGAGTTTCAATCCTTCATTTGCATAAATGAACCTGATTGCTAAGCTGAGCAGGAGCTTTTACTATAATATTCAAACCCTCCCTTTGTCCTCTGGAACTCACCTCGTTTGTACATTGAAGGCTTTGTCTCCCTGGTTTGCAAACCGTTCACTGTTAAAGTCTCTTTCCTCCAAATTCCTTTTCAGAGAACGTTTGTTCACAACACGTAATAGGAACCATGCCAGCAGGGCCTCTGGGGGCTCTGGGTGGAGGCCAGAGTGAATGTAGGAGAAGCGTTCCCCTTCCCAAGCCCGGGGTAGCCTGAGCCCTCCTGTCGCCCAGGGTGCTCGACTTTCTTTCCTCCACAGGTTCCTCAGCACCTGGGATGTGGAAGGTTTGGAGGGGTCAAGCACCCAGGAAATGTTTATGAGCAGCAAAACAAAACCCAAACTTTAGCTGGTGTCGGATCCACTCATAATTCCCCTTCTAGAGCACTTTACCGACAATTTTAAAGTGATTTAACTAGCAAAATTAAGTACGTACAGCATTTTATTTATAATGTACACAATATAAAATACGTTATAGAAAGTGTATACTGAGAGAAATAATTTCCATAATATTAATATTAATTTATCAACTTCTGGCCTGAAACTTCTTTGGATGAAATTCAATATCCATGTATATCCATATGCACCTATGTTTATATGGTCTTTACTGAGGGACCTTAGAAGGAAACTTTGGAGTGAGAATATGGTTCTGTGTTCTTGAATGGAAAGACTCATCTTTCTCAAAATATGAGCTGTTTCTATGTTTATCAATTTTACATAAAATAATATTAATATTTTTAAAAAGTAAAGAAAAAAATCAGGAAATATGATTGTTTAATAAAAGTGAATGTTCTATTTAGGTCTTGAATGTGGGGCACGTATTTTACTCCACTACAATGTAACAAAACATTCTACTTCTAATTCAAAACTCCTGCCTTGTCATTAAAATTTGTCACACACATCTTTTGGTACGTTTTTTGAGGGCATCTGTTTTCTATAACTCAGTGAGGTGTAATCTTGCCCTGTTTCATGCCGTGGGCAGCTCCTGGGCAACGAAGTCATGCTTCAGAAACGTCAAGCATAATGAGAGGACGAAACCCACTGCTGGCAACTGTTCCTCATGCTACTGCCTTCTGAAAAACAACACTCAGGCAACTCTAGGCCCAGCATCTGTGGTGGTCGTGATGTTGTCGGAGGTCACTGCATACAACGATTTTAATAAAGAAGGGCATCATGTAAATATAGAGTGCTTTTGAAATGCATCGTATACCTTGAAACATATTTGTTAGGTAGAAAGGGCAAGATATTTTTTTACTTCCATTTTGTAGATACGGGAGCGAATGCACAAAAATTAATCAGAGTATACTTAAATAGATCATTTACTTGTGACTTAGCAGGCCACACATCTACCTCTACTATACCAATTGTAATACTCAGAGACGAGCTTGTGCACGCTTGGAGGGCCCTCGTTTTGCTGTTGGCCTGCGCACTGGCGGCGGGGGACGAACTCATGGATGTTGAAAGAGAGGATCAGGCACAAGCCCCAGGTGCTTTCTAGGCTGCAAGGCAGCGGGCATCGCACCTTGCTGCTTGTATCCCTGCATGTTCAGCGGCCAACGTGGTGGAGAGCTGCCCACCCACATCCGGGAGCCCAGTGTGCCCAGGTGCAGAGTAAGAGCCCCTCGAAAATCAGCCATCTGCTGTGGTTTGCAGGGCAGTGAGCAGAGGACATTGGTTTTTTTCATCTCGGCGGTGGCTCTGCGTTTTCATCTTGTACTGGGCCCCCCAAATCACATAGTGGGTTCTCCTCACCAGTAGTCAAGGTGAGGGATTTAAACAGTGACACACCATGTTACTTTCATCAGATTGACCAAAAAGTGAAATGGCGACACTCAGTGACAGTGAGGGAGGGGGGAAATGTGTCCTCTCGCATACTGCTGATGAGGTGGCAACAGGTATCTGCAGTATGTTTTTGAAATTTTTAAAAGCTCTTCTGCTGCCTCAGCAATATCACTTTGGGAATGTTTCAGACATCAGAAGTAGTAGGAAGTCAAAATAAATTTCAAAGATGTTTGTCGTATCATTGTTTATGAAAGTCAAAATTGGGCAAAACCTGTATGTCCACCAGAAGAGGAAACGTTACGTTTGGTTCATAGAGACTATTCAACACTGAGAAGCTAATAAAATGAAATGAGGTGTGTATAGCTACAGCAGTCTAGTGAAAAAGGCATTTTATATTATGTTTAATGTAACTGCATATTGTAAAAAACTTATAATAACCCATGTATGTTCATGTTAATTATGTGACTATTAGAAGAGGAAAATACATGAAATAATTATGTACTGAACTGGAAAACGGTGGTTAAGTCTGTGGGGCAAAGGGTAAGGCTGAGGGGGGCAGAGGCTGATGATTTAAAAATTTCGTGTACACTTTGGTATTTAAATGGCATGAACATGTTTTATATTTAACTGTGCAAATCATATGAATGGAGTTAGATAGAGTCGGCCCTCTGGTGTTTTGCATCCGTGGATTCAACCAAGTGCAGATTGAAAATATTTGGAGGAAAAAAATTCCAGAAAGTTCTAAAAAGCAAACCTTGAATTTGCCACCATCCAAGTCCTAAGTTGAATCCAAGCAAATGAAATGATGTGTAGGCATTGTTTAAAGTGTAGGTGAGCATTTTCATAGATTAAGTGCAAAAACTGTGCCATTTTATGCAAGAGACTTGAGACTTGAGATTTTGGTAATCTCTAGGGTCCTGAAACCAATCCACAGAGATATTGAGAGATGATTGTGTTAATACATGTATGTATGTATGTACAAATGAATGCATGCCTATATACACATACATGTACATGATGTATATTTGCATGCATGCACAAAAGAGGCACAAACCCCAAAGAATTTAAATATTTTCTAATTGCTTAGGAATTTAGAGTTGGAACAAAATTTATATCAGTGTTGAAAGGAGAACTATTACAACATCGAGCACAGTATTAATAATCTCTACTTTGATGAATTCCATGATTTGCTTTTAAAAATTCATCATGGCATCACTTTCAAGAAATCAAAAAAAGAAAGAGAGAAAAACTCTTTCCTTGCATCCTCCTCCTAGGACTTAGTGTTGAAGTTTTTTTTTAACTTTCTAGGGGAAAAAAAAAAGCACATTTTGCTGACCTTGTTGATTTTATCTAAATCTGTTGGTGGTGTACTAATACGCTCACCTAAATCCTTAGTCTTACTTGTGCCCTACTTCTTTGGTTTGATTCTAAATTGATAAGCCCGGGAATTGTATCTCCTTCATTATATTATATTCTAGGGCTGTTTCAGACTTTCTTGCCTTAAGTGAAATCCTTATTTTCCTAGGTTGAGATCTAGCCACCAGTGTGTTAAGTATTGTTCACTGATGCCAACCTCCCTTTCCTATATTTTAATTCTGAGGAAATATTTCAGAGTCTTGCCAGATAATAGCTAATTTAGAATAGAAATAATATTCTTTATTCTAGAATCAGGAAAAATAAAATATTCCTGTAAGTTCATCTCTGTGAATTCAAAGACATAATATTTCTTAGACTGATTTAATAGTATCCTTTTTCTGTGTTGTTTTAGTCTTTTGCTAAGGTTGGTGATAAGTTCGCCAGTTACTCTGTCAGTTATTATCAGAAAAAGCACCTCTTGCAGTGTGAAATATTATCCAAATAACAGTTATTGCTGTTATAATTATATGTGACTTTAGGACATGCAAAATGGGAATGCCGCCTCTCTCCCAGCCTACTGACATGGCAAGTTTTAAATACGTGTCTAAATTTTGATTACCATGTAAATCGGACATCATGTTTAATAAAAGCATATGCAGAAGACAGAGCAGTGTTTTATTATCGACTTCACCTTATACCAAACCACAAGCCATGCCGTGTCCTGAGCTATAAACTAATGTAAAATTGTGAACACATGGGAACAAGGATAACACACGGACATCCTCAGAGGCTGATTCTGTTTACAGGAGAAATTTGGACTATGTTTATAGTCATAAGAATTCGTTGGAGCTTTGCATCTCTTTATCATAGCATCCGTGTAAAAGTTAGTAACCCGAAATTCCTTCGACCTTATTTTGGGTGCAATATTTAGGAGCGTTTTCAAAGAAATGATATTTCCATAAAGACATCACTTCTCTCTATCAAACCATGGTTTGATGGGTAAGAGGGAGAGGGGATGATGGCTTTCTGGTTGATTTCTGTTGATTTTTTTTTTGGTGTTGAGCTGTGCCCACTGACATGGGATTTCGTGGACATATATTTTTTGATGTTTCTTCTTTCCATTAGATGTGAAAATCGCTGTTCTACACTTTGTTCTGTTAAGCTCCATGAATCACTGCACTTACTCACTTGCCCTCAATCCTTCTCTCTTTTCTCCATTCGATATTAATGGAGCCTGTTTTCTAATTCTGAGCAATTAAAGAAGCATAGTTAATCTTCTTAGTACTTACATGTAAAATGACAAAATGTGTGGTAACATCCCTTTAGCGTTTCATTTATTGCTGTGTCATTTCTGCAATAAGAAAAAAATTCCACATTTCATTTAATTAATGTGTAACTAGAGGTGGCATAGATGGAGACTGGATAAAACTCTCTCCCCACAAAAAAATAATCTAAAGTTGTTATCAAACTGTTTTTTACGAGAAAGAAAAGAAAGAGTTTTAGAATATTCTATTGTCCAAAGATCTATGAGGAATAAATAAATGCTGCACCCTAGCTGCTGTCGACCCTGTACTGGTAAATAAGTTTTAAAATTAAGAATGAAAAGCAATGAATCCATCATTCTGACTTTCTCTTCCCGATGTTCTCTCCCCTTCTTCTTTTCATTTCTCTGCCCCTTGCTTATTTTTATTTAATATTTTGTCTTCTCCCCTTATTTTATAGTCTCAGAAAATGCAATTTTGCTTGACTGTATCCACAATGTGGTTATCAAGTGATGAACTCTTGGTAAATTTGGTCAACGGTTAACAGATATGTAACATTTTATTGATATACTAAACCGCTGATTACGTTTCTCCTATTTTGAACTCAGTTATTTTCCTAAGATTCCAAACATTGCAATAGTGTTCATTTTATTTACAGAATTTTTAGGGTCAAGTTAATTCTTACTATAATCATTTTTCCGATTTGCAGAGACGTTTAGGACTTCGGTTAAATTTGAATTATTTAGGAGTTTATATACATACTCATCTCTAGTGGTTCTCCATTCAGATATAGTTTGCCTATTGTTTGTATTTAATTTATGCTGTTACAAAAAGAAGAGCAAATGAGGAGGACCTAGATTTTTAAATTTTTTATGTATATGCTTAAATTCTTTAAACAGAATTATTGTAAATAGATATGATATGTGCAATTTTTAATACGTGTAAGTTCAGTGGAACTATTAAGGCACTGAAAGAGTTAACTAACATATTTGGTAAAGTTTGTAAAGTTTTCAAAATAATTTCTCCGATATAATCCTGTAAAGACTAATGCTTAAGGCTGTAATTTAAATTTTCTTATAATATCAGATGCTCCAAAAACATAAAGATCATGATAACAAGTCTTCAAATTATATTTAAGGAACAGTCTTAGTCTTTGCAAAAATACACAATTATGTAAAAGTGCTATAACCAGAACTCTGCCATTTAAGGCTTTCACTCCAAGGTTAAGTTATAATGTTTCTGCCTAGATTTTCTATGAAGCTTAAGGATTTTTACAAAATAACATCATAGTAAAATAATACGCATGTTGGTAAGGGGAATAAAAGAACAAAACTAAAAATGAAAGAGCTGTAAAGAATCATCCTAGACATCATCGAGAACAAGTCCTCAGGGCTATCTCTGACCTGGAATGACTCCCTTACTCCGTGTGCATATTATGTGCGTGTACTATCGTTTGCCCTTGCTCTTTTCTTTTAGTTTAAATAAACAATTATAAAAGAAAAGCATAATTATTTTCTTTCTGTACTCAGATGGACCATATTTTACTGGCAACATACAAAATATCAGATACCCAATTTCAGAGGTAATTCGGATCACTTATTCTATTAGCTAATTAGTTGCAAAAGGTAGCTGGAAAAATAAGTCCCCTGACTCTAGGTCCAAATATTTCTTGAACACATGTGGTCACCTTTTTAATAATTTAAGTCATTTTGCATATATCTGATTATCAACCAACTAAACATATCACTCTTCACTGAGTATTTACTAAGTGCATGAAAAATAAGAGCTGATTTTCTTATTTGTAGAATACAACTTAAGGTTATAAAATCTTAACGGTTTCTTTGTGTCTTTGATGGTTGGCCAGTCAAACCGGATGATTCAATGTAAGTGAATGTTACTGGGTTTTAAACTAACGGGTCTAGAAAGGAGAGGTAAGGGAAAGGCATGATTAAAAAGCATCTCTACAGAAGAAAGCTGTGTGTGTCAAGGTGCTTTGGCAGTGAACCAATGAGACATCTACAAGGGCTCCTTGAGCCAAGGCTTTCCCGATTTGACGGTTCACGTTAATTCATGTATTCATCCATCCCATAGCCACCTATTGAATGCCTGCGTTGTGATAGGCACCGTGCCCTCACGCCCTGCACTCCTCTTCTTCACCCTCCTCCCGAGCCCCAGAAATTCATTGTCCATGTAATTCTCACCTAGACAAATTCATTCTGAGAATCTCTTTGCATTTATTTCACTCAGGTTCAATGCGTCTGGATTCTGGTTTTCTTAGCTGTAGGAGACGCATTTGAAATGAAAGCAAAGAAAAGGTCTGTGTTTTTGAGGTCCCTCTGGGAGAAATCAGCATCACCAGTAGGAAAATAAGACAATTAAGGAGAACACAGGCTCCAAAACACAAAAGAATACTCTGAGATATAAAGCATTTACTGAGAATTTAAGCCAATCTTTAAAGATTTTTGGTTGTTAATGTGTGTGTACACTTCTGTGGTAACATTATTTAAACTGGTAAATACCAGTTAATTTTCTAGCAATTGCAAATACTCCTTGTGGATCAATTTTGTATTGGATTCCAGCAGGAATTAAAATTTTAGTAATTTCAATTTTTACTATCTAACAGACTTGAAAATAATTACTGTGCAACATGAGCTAAAGTTCCCAATAAAGAAATCATCCAATATTTGCACCATGCTTCTATTATGCTTTATGTTCTGTTATACATCTGCCATATTTGTTAAATATGCCATATATCTGTTACATATACATTAAAGAAGGCTTAACCCAAGAAATAATTAACTTAAATATAATGATTAGTTACTGGGAACAATACTTGTTCTAAATATGTTGAGGTTATTTTGTAGCATGTCTGATACATGCAACTATTAAAAGTTATTCTCTAAGAGTGCCACATCATTTTCTTATAAAAAAGAAGAAAAGAAAGTGAAAAAGAAGTGAATCAAACTCTTGCTCCGTAAAAGATGTAAACTACCAGTATCTCTTCTAAAACTGCATTGTGCCAGTATTAAATTCATTTAAAAACTGTCCTTGGCAAACATTTGGATTATAACAAAATATATTCCTTTGGAAATACCATAATAGAACATTGGCATTATTGGATATTTGCAATGTGCCAGGGACTAAGCTTTGTGTTTTAGACAAAGTACTTCATTTGATATGCACAAAGTTTTTATGAGGTTATTTTATTATTAACCCCATTTTACGTATGAGAAAACCAAGATTTTTAGGAGCCAATGATGTCACCCAGCTAGTAAATTGTAGACCCAGGATAAAACCTCGGTGTGTCTGATTCTAGAGTTTTCTTTCTTTCTTAATCACAGTGTTTGCACTTTTTTACATTTATTCAACAAATCCAAATCTGAAAGAAATGCCAAGTTCACTTATATGTATAAGACCCTCATATCTGTAATAATTGCCAATTATTATAAAATGATATCATAAGATCTTTAGTTGGGACATTCTACCAAAGGCTCATGAAATGAGTCATCTCAACTGAAAAGATAGAGTTGCATTTGTTTTGCACGCCAGGAAGGAAGAACTATGCTAGTCATGTACAAAGGTGACTGCTGATGGTATATGTTTTTTGGGAAGCATGGAGTTTGCAAATTGCAAGATTTCAGGGGCATAACTGAGTTGAAAACTAGGTGAGAATGTTTTTGACTGGTTAGCATCAGAAATGTGTTTAATAGTGTCTTGTCCCTGAGTAGGTGAATTTCAGAAAGGAAGGACCATCAGTTATTAGTCGACCAGCCTGTTGTCAATTGGTTGAATGGGTTTCAAACTCATTCTGATGGCTACTTGTTGCTGTGGCTACAAAACACCAGTTTTTTTTCCTAGCTAGGAGTGTGAGAATATTCAATCTCAATTTCAGTTAAAACTATGAACTATATCCTAATCTAGTTAATATTGTTGGTTCATTTTTATAAAGGAGTAGAAATTCTTCCCTCTCTGCTACCTATACTATAGGTGGATGTATAGGTGAGTATATGAGAAGAATACACTCACCCATTATTATTTTGTTGGTTGCCAAATATCTCTTAAAATCAGTTCCAACTCTATGCCATTATGCACACATCAAGTCTTTTTAAAAAAAAAATGATTAAAGAGTGCATTATGGTGGCCCACTTGGAATGATTCTCTGTATAAAAGTAATATTTAAGTAATATAAATACCTAACTGATAAAAATGTTTTAAATTATATACAAAGAAAATTATTTCAGTAGCATTAATATAATGTCTTTTAAAGTAAAATTAGTCTCATTAAAGAAATTCTTTTTGCAAAAATTTTGGCCCAAGTTGTCTTTATCTTCACTGGAGTAAAGTTATTTTATCACTATCTTTTCTGCCAGTCTTTCATGAATATACATTTTAGATCATCTCTAACAGTAGCATTGTCATGAACAGTGAAAGAGTGAATGTGAATATTCATATACACACATTTTACAGTTTGAGATGAGCTTCTTGAGTCAGACTGTCTGTATTCAAATCCTGGCTACACTTCTCCCCACTCGTGTGACCCTGAGCATGTTACTTCACCACCCCAGACCTCGCTTTCCTCTCCTGTGAAATGTGGAGAGTTTCAGAATCTACTTCATGGAGTTACTGTAAGGAATAGATAAGGTAATGTCTATAGAATTCTTAGCATTCTACCTGGTAAAAAGGAAGCCTTCTGTAAGTGTTAGTTGCTATCATTTCCATTATTATTATTATATTACTGCTGTTCAGATTGTATACAAATTAAATTATTGGTAGATACAATACCGTTTTCAAATTTTACAATTTAAATTCATTAACACATATTTGGTGAGAAAATACTATATTGTTCATAGCACTGAATTAAATGCAAGGAAAATAATTTTTAAAAATTAACATTGTGTTTTGCTTGTCATTAAGTAACTAATACATACGGTATGAAATAGGGTTTCAATTTCATATTCTTTTATATGGATAGCCACTTTGTGTCAGCAACGTTTGTTTTACCTAGGACAAAATAGCACAGAATGGTATTCTTTCTAAAATGCTAGTAAAACCTTCTCTCTTGCTTTCTCTCTCTCTGTATCTATCTATCTATCTATAGATAGATATGTGAGTATATTTAAATGCCTTCTGAATTGACAACAAATATTTTGGCTAATCATTTGATAATAATATTAAATGAAACTTCTACACATTAATAAACATGAGCTAATTAAGTCACTTTGAAAAAAAAAGAAAAACTCTTCCTATGAACCCTTGACCAGGTGTTTGGTCATCAAGATTCATTTATTTCACTCTTTTTATTCCACTTTTTTCCATGATTGTAGCCTGAACTCTTAAAACCAGTAGTTCTTACAAGAAGGATTTTGTCAGAGATTGGGGATGTTTCAACACATAACTCTATTTCTGGAAAATGTTTTTCAAGTTAACCGGTAAGCAGTAGCATTATCTTTATCTATAAAGGATAGGACCTCTTCAACAAATAAATATTTTCTTTGAAATGTATATTGTGAGACATTTACTTTCCTATGGCTAGAGGCTCTGCCACTGTAGTATTTACCTCTAATCTCATCGTCTTACAATATTATTACAGGTAAATCCTGAAGGGAATTTAATATTTCCTATCGACACAGCAATAAGCAATTCTCCTAGATAGAATTAGGACTAGTCTTCTACTCTGCCTTTGTAATGATGTATTTTATGGCGAAACTGAATGTTATGTCAACATAAAATCAGTAATTTAATTTAACAAATATCTTTCAACTTACCAGGCAATCAATATCCTCAATTATGGGATATAAATTCAAGTAACAGATCAAATATCTCAAAAATAATAGTTATCCACTATCTTTTTATAGGTGTGATGGAATAATAAAAGTACTATATAAAAAATTTTATTTTCAAAATTTGACCAAAAAAAAAAAATCAAACACTGGCATAAAGAGACCCTAGAGTAAAAAGTTTATTGGTAAATACGATATCACTTATAGAAAGATAATATGGGATCAAAGATTGCATTGGTAATTTTAAACTTTTTGTTATATAGAAATCTGTTAGTCTTGAGTTTTTGTTTTCTCTTCCTCTCAAATCTCTTCTGAGTTCCATCATCTGTTTTGAAAAGAGCAATGTATCTGTCTAGTCTCCAGCTATTTTGCCTGTGACTCTAGCCATCAGTTGAAACATTCAGTAACTTGACAGAAATAACAGCTCTTTCTGTTGCATAGTCCCCACCCCACGAATAGCATTTTAACTCCCAAAATGTGGGAGCACTAAACCTGTTTTCTTAGGATTTGGCATGTCAACCAAATAGCAATTCACTGAAATGCCTTTGAACCAATGGGTGGTTGAGGACCAGGCAGGATGTACCCTTAGAGTCTTAGAACCAAGTAAACCAAAATGGCTTGGTTTACAGGATAGAAATTGAACTAAAGACAGGAGGTTTATAATCGTGTAAAAATATATGGATTATTTACAGGGGAAGTGGGCATTGACACGAACATATGGAACATTCTAATCTTATTTAAATTCCTTTTAAAATAAGAAAAAAAATCATTGGTTTTTAGTTCACAGTGTAGATTTTAATGCTACCTTGATTCCATTAACTTACTCTACAATGAATTAAACTAATTCTATAAATTATTTTTTGGTTAGTAAAAGTATACTTCATTATAGCAATTTGGATAAACAAAAAAAATGTGGGCAAAATTTTGAGTTGACCTTCCATGAGCCTCACCCTTGTAAGATGCTCTCCCCTTTGAGGACAGGTAGAACCGTCGAATACAATGAAACATAAGCCCCATGATTATCACATGATCCCTTGAAAAGCAGGGAGTTTTCTCCAGCTATAAACAAAAGGGTAGGTCAGAGAAATGGAAGGATGAGAATGATTCCACGCCCACGGCCGGCTTTGAAGATGGGAGGGCCACTTGGGAACGTGAGAACAGACTCTGGAAGCTGAGAGCAGTGTTTGGATGGCAGCCAGCAAAATAAAAGGGGCTTCAGTTTCATAATATAAGGGAACGGATTTTCCTAAAACCCAAATGAATCCTCCTCCTCGGGTCTTCCAGATGAGAATGCGGCTTGGATAATGCTTTGATTTCACCCTTGTAAGACTCTAAGCAGAGAATCAACCTCCACGCTGCCCAGACTTCATTTGAAAAGATTACCTAACATTTGGACATTGACTTTGACAGTTTATACAACTATTTCCCTGTTATTGGGCATTTAGATCATTTTGGGTGTATAAGTTTTAGTTGAGAGTGTAGTCTCTGAAGATAGACTCCTTAAGTTTGTGCTTCAACTCCATTACAAACTTGCTGTGTGACTTTGGGCAAGTCATTTAACATTTCTGTGCCTCAGTTTCCACATATGTGAAATGGCTCTGACAATAGTACATATTTCATAGGGTTCGTTGTGTAGACTAAATGAGCTAATACTTAGAAACGCTAAAAAAATACTTAGAAAAATTCCTGGCATATAGAAAGGTCCTTAATAAACGTTAGCTGTTTATAATGTATCCTGTATTTTTGTTTTAACAATATTTGTGAAAAACGTCTGGATTGGAACTCTAATGGCAAATAATTAAATCACTGAATCAAATCATTTGTACTTAATAAGAACAATAATTTCCTATAGAAACATAGCTTTAATTGTAACCTATGAAGAAATCTAAAAGTGCTTTTTTTTATTTTAATGGGAGAGAAAAATTTGCAAAAAATGGCAAGTGGTTGATTATGCCAGCAATCTTAGAGTTTGGATAACATTTGAGCTCACAGTTTACCCAAACTCAGACTTGCTTACAGTAGAATGCCTTATTTCCAATACTCAAATAACTTTTCAACTCATTTGCCTCTTCTTCATTAAATTATCATAAGCCATTAGAAAAAAAAAGAAATATATGCTTAACATAAAGAAAAAGTGGCACATATACTGCTATAAAAGAATGAATTAATACATAGCAACAACTACAAGTACAGATACAAATGCCTTAGGAAATAAAAAGAGTACCTGGAATACCCATGTTCCCTAGAACAGTGGTTCTCAAACTTTATTAAAATGTAAGTTCTGATTCAATAGTCCTGGGATGAGGCCCAGGCTTCTGCATTTGTAAAAAGGCCCCACATGTTGTTGCAACAGACCACACACTCTTTGAAGACAAAGTTGTTGAGCATCACTGTAAATCATTAGCTTTGGAGGTTCACATGGCCCATTTGCCGTAGATTGAGGACTTTCATTCCAGTTGGTTTGCTAAGTTTGCCCAAATTTCTTGGGCATAGAGAACAAACATTCAAAGTAGATGTTTGTAGTTTACAACAACCCCTCAAATCTTTGGTTTTTACAGTCAGTTTTCATTGTAGAGTAACATCGTTTCCAAGCTCAATATGAAAATCCCTCTTTATCAGAATTCAACTCTTGCAGCTGGCTGGTGACTTGGAGATCACACGTGGAGTGTAGGCAAGGTTACCTAGAGAAGGTCTTCACTCCAAATAAACCACTTAATAAATTCAATAGTTTAAGGGCATTCAAAAAACAACATTAACTCAGAGCCCACTGGTAATTCTTGGGTCACTGCCAATTACACTGGAGAACCTGCTGCCGAGGCATATTTACACGGGCTTTGCTTTTAGACCTATTTTATTTACAGCATAAATTGAAATCGCTAGGCAGTAATGAGCTTTATCTTTTTAATTTCCCTTTTTTAAGTTCCCGTCATGATTTTGCTCTCTAAAAGCTTTTCCTTTTGTTTGATTAATTAAGCAAATTTATACACCCATTTACAAGGCATTTCCCCAAGTGTTACTGGAAAAACGAAGCATACATTTTATACTCCTCCACGTAGGAAGGCCTGAATTATAAAGGATCCGTCCAAATGATACATAAAATTTCCCCTTCGCAATTAATATGCACGCAGAGAGAACTACAGCTAGCAGGTTAGCGTTGGATTAAAGTGCTTTCGCCGGATCCATCATTTTCCCAGCGCCAATGTCTGGCTGACTCTCTGCTCTTAGATAATTAAACAAAGGTCCTATTAGGTTTAATTTCATTAAATGAACTGAGTGTTTTCACTTTGTCTCTAATCTGATGACGATTTGTCTAAGGACATGGAAAGTGAGGCAAATTCAGTTTGCTGGAGTTTAACTTTATGAGCAAAGGGATCTCGCATCTACTACGAATCAGAATACACTTCCTTTGGCCTGTTAGATGTTACCCATTTGAGTAAGGAAAGCATCTGAGATTGGATGGCTCGCTGTTTTTTGGCAATACATAGGGTAGAAATTTTAAAAAATTGACAAAGCAATGAGACAAAAGTGGACCCTTCATTTTTTCATATTATAACAGAAGATAAAATAATCCGCAAGAAAAGTATCATCTAGAAAAAGAAAGTTAAGATATCATATAGACCAGAAAAAGATATATGACTGAAAGTTCATGCAGATTCAGCTACTATTCCCTTTCTTTGGAGTAAGAACTTTAAAAAGCATAGGATCTTTTGTTATTCCGCACTGCTGCAAAGCTAATATAATAGCATCAGAAAAAAAGTAGCAACTTGACTCTCTCTTACGTGTGTGGTTCTGTCTGAAAGAATTGAACGGAAACTTATTTTTTTAAATTTCACTTAATCTTCTTTCATAGACAGAACTAATGGGAAGGGCCATGGTCATTGTGTTGGGACCTTACTTGTACGTAGGTTGGGAAACTGGGATAAAAGCCATGTATGAACATATTGGAATGCACTGAGATGTATGTTGGAAATCCCTGACTTACATATAATTTTCATAGGAAAATGGCTGTCACTCGCAAACTTGCAGCATTAAGTAATTTGAGTATTTAAAAGAGGAAATAGCTAAGAAACACTGAAACAAGATGCAATTTAGATAAGTTGACCTGGCACGATTTCTTGGCAGCCCTGGCCTGCCTGTGTGCTCTGTCTACCCCAGGCAGTCTCCACTGTTGTTCCTTACCAATTACCGCCACCGCTACCATGATGTCTGATCATTTCCACTTCACACAGGTGCACTCGCTGATTATTCCCTAACAAGAGATCCCACTGAAAAAAATAAACGTCCTCTTTTTGGAAGCGTAGGTACACTTTGGGAGAGTGAGTCATTGGAGTGATTTGGTTCATTCAGACGTCCATGCTCCAAACGAAAGAGGTGGGTCATTTCCATTAGGTGAGAATTTAGCTCAACAGGAAATAGAAACACCACTGGAAATGAAGCACTCTGGAATGCAGCAAATATTTGAGTCCTGTGTAGCTTTGGGGCATGCAGAATGGCAGTGGGGGGTTTCAAAAACAACTTTTTCCCATTTCAAAATTGAACCTAAAACTTATCCTGAGCCAGGGAGGAAAGAGAGTGCCTCCCCTCCTTCCCTTCCTTCTCTCCTCTTCCTTTTCCTCCTTTCTCTCTACCTCTTTCCTTCCCTTCATTCTCCCCTCTTCTTTATTCCTTCTTCCCCTCCTCCGCTTTCCGCCTCTCCTCCATCTCTCTCTCCGTGTATTTCTGTGCCTGTTATGTCTCCACTGGTACCTCACACTAACCCCAAAGAATTATAATCCTAGTTATTGATGGGTTTAATAGACTCCAGCAGCTTGTGCTAAATATCTTACCACTGTGCATAGTGTCTCTATGGAAAATGTTTCTATGTGCAAACAACTAACCCAGGTGTGTACCTGCAGAAGTGATGCTTCCCAAATCACAGAGACACTACCAGGACTATTTCTTGTTTATCCCACGGACAAGACGCAAATTTTGGTGGAGTCAGAAGCTTATGGATTATTTGATGCTTCTCTTTAAAGAAAAAGAGTTTAAATACGTAATTGGGTAGAAAGTATATGTTTATTTAAAAAGAAAAAAAAATCACAAACTATTGGAATCTTGTAGATTCAGGTTCTTTTTTCTTTCCAAGGTGTTTAAGGAAATGTATCACACACGTTCTCATAAGAAGGTTTTTATTCTGATTGCAACTTGGTTTGTCTTCTCCACACTCTATAAATAATCACAGCTCTCGGAGGCCCAGCTAAGTGAAGGCCCCTCAGACTTAAGCTTCTTTAGCTTTCTGGTAAATTCACCTCTCCTTATCTAACCCACATCCTTTCAGAATGGACTTAATTTCTCTTCTAAAAAAATTAATTGATAAAATGTACATATCATATATAACCTGTTGTTTTGAAATATGTATACATTGTGGAATGGTTCAATTGAGCTAGTTAACATATGCATTATCTTACATACTTATTTTTTGGTGGTGAGAACTATTAAAATCTATTCTCAGCAATTCCTGTCCTCAAGAATACAATGCATTGTTATTAACCATAGTGACCATGTTGTACAACAGATCTCTTGAGCTTACTCCTCCTACATAAGTGAAAGTTTGGATCTTGTGACCAACCACCTTTCCTCTTTTAATAGAATGAAAGATCATTTTAAAGACACAGGTTCTCTTGGATTTTTATTTTTAACAGTTTTAGAACTTATATAACACCAGTGCTGTTTAGTGCTCTGTAGATTTTTAGGGAAAAATTCTTTATTTGGCATGCAATAATAAAAAAAAATTTTAAGGATACAATACCATCACCATATAATTTTAAATCTTTTGAAATAGTTAAATACTTATCCAGTCTACATTCATTAGATGATATTTTTCTATTCTAATTGTCATTATTCCTATACAGTGAATAAGCTCAATGTGATTGTGTTGGATATCAATAATTAAATATATACCCAATTCAGTTTTCTTCCTTGAGTTTTCTTCTTTTAATGTAGTTTGAAAGTTGAGAATGCATAAAACTGTTCATTTCCTTCAAAATCTTTCCAATGACTCAAAAACTACATTAGCGATTTGAAAAATAAAGCCTCTAATATCATGTATCACATTTATTATTTTAGTGGCAAGTTTTTCACACTTCATCATTGAACGAAGAATTCTGTCATCTTGTGAAAAGATAGCAAAATTGCCTACACTGGTGAGATTTGTAAATTGGAGTCGAGTATGAAGGTAACATGATGAGAAAAGCACATTAACCAACCCAGAGTTCAATACCAGGTTAACACTTCATCCTAGACGTGTATGAAAGGATGCTAACACAAGCTGAAGATTCCCAATTTAAGACAAGGACATTCGATTACTCAGTTACATGGTTAAGAGCAATTTCTGAAAAGAAGAAGCATAACATATATTATATTTGAATTTAAGATAATTTTAAAATAATGTTTCGAAGTAAAACAGAACTTACTTTATTCTAAACCAGATTCAAGAAGCTACCCTAGAGCCTGGTATTTTTATGATTCTCCCTTCAAAAAAGGAAAGTTTCAGACCTTCTCAAATAAAATCATCCTAAAACATGTAAAGCATATAATCAAATAAAATACGAGGACTCATCATTGCCTGTGTTAGTGGAGAATTGGAGGTTTCTAATGATTCTTTAGAGCATGGATGTTATTTGGAACCAACTGGTAGGGATTTTATGACCAAAGTTAAGTATCAACAGAGATCTTTTAAGATCCCATTTAACAACGAGGATGGATGGAAGAGAATACTCATTGCCAATGGCATTTATTCATATCCCTGGAGTTTAATCGAGGATACTTTCAGTTAACTCTCTAATAAGTTTCATATTAGAACACGAAGGAAATAATTTCACTCCAGAAGAATTTATTTTCCAGCAGATGCTGTGATGTATGAAATGGTGCTGTCTCTTCATATAGCCAACCAGACAAGATGGTTACAAAGCCAAGAACATAACCAAATTTTCAGCAAGTTAATTGATGCTGTTTTCATGATCCATTGACTATTGGAGATTAATGGTCATTTTCTTCTTGTACGTCCAGGAATGAAACATGGACATATTCTCTAGCTTAGTCTCGGGCTTAATATTTGTCTGGCTCCCACTCCCCCAAAGCAAGTTTCATCAAAACCATTCAGGGCAACTGAGTTATTCCCTGTTATTCCACTAATGGGGGAGATAATGAGCTTAGGGTAAGTAGAAAGAAAGACAGAGGCAAGTAAAGGCAAGGAGAAGCCAAACTGGGCCCTGTTTTAGTATGAGTTGACGGAGTATCAGTCTGATAAACACAGTTGGTTTCATAAATTCTCATAGCAGTTAAAGCATTTTATCACAGCTTATTAGACCGTGATAAAATGTATAGTTCAGTAGATGTCCTCATATATTCTGGAAATTACCAGCACCCATTTATATGGAACCTGTACTACCAGTTTTAATTAACTGAAATCATCTGCTTGGAATTATGCTCTCAATTTAGCTCACATTTCAATCTCCATAAATTCTTTCTCAGCACTTTACTCCGTAGAATGCAAATGGGTCCTGTGCCAATCATCAGGAACGTCTAATGGCACCAAGCAATGGACGTGCTGTTGTTGAGCATTCAGCAATCATACAGTGTTGGGAAATGCTGTATTAAAATAGCTTTGTTGTGTTGATTTAACCTGAAAAACAAACAAACTTTTCATTTACACTGAATTTGTCACCTTTTGTTGCCAGAACACTATTAAGATTTGAATCAAAGACAGTTGACTTGACCAAAGGAAATTATATTGTCTCCATATAGTACACAAAACAATATTTGTTTATTTTTATAAAATTGTGGGTGAGATTGATGGTATTTTACTTAAAATACAATTGATTTTTTTACAATATGGTATCTGATGCATTTATCTAAAGAAAGGAAATTGTATTGGTGATGTAAAAATTTTGGGCCATACCAACATTCTTTATACTTTATTTTCTTATTAGCTCTTCTTTAAAAATTGAAAATGAAATATTTTAAAATCTCAATAACATTTAAGATGTTGCTATATGGAAGAATGTCAAATGATAAGCATTTAATATATATGCAAATCATAGTTATCAACTGTAAGTTAAAAAATACACAATATTTAGCTTTCGGAGGAGTAAACTTGAGGTGGGGTGGATTGGGAAGCTAGAAGTGTTAAAAAAAAAATACCTTTAAGATTTAACTAAATAAAGGTTACAAGTGATGACAAGGTAGTTATTTGCTTCTTTTTTTACTGCATGCCCTGTCTACCAGTTCTGCAATGAAATGAAGGCAGGTAAGGTTTTGCTGCTTTTAATTTTGCAGACAGACTGAGAAAGCTAGAGCTATTATTTTAACTTTGTCTCTGCATTAATACTGTCTGTTTCCTTTGAGACTATCACCATTCCATGAACAGTTCTCTGCAAACAGTAGGTGCTTAATAAATATTATTGGCTAACTGCGTAATTAAATTGGTAGTACATATACTTATTTCTTGTGCTTGGCAAACAGACTGAAAGAACACAATGAGCTAATTTGCATCACACGGGTGAGCACAGAGTGTGTTTAATTCAGTCTAATGTTCTTTCCAAACGGTTCGATATTTCCTTGAATTGAGTCTCTTTCCATGATCAGGCAGACAGAGTAAGATGCTCTCTGGGAATAAAGCGTTCATCCATGGGATGAAAATTAACTCCTTCAGAACAACAGGGAGTTAACGGTAAATTATTTCTTCTATGGTACCAAAACGAATCAAATTGCCAATTAATCATTTCTCAGGGTATGCCCCACTACAAGTTGCATTTATAAAAAATGTCCCGGGAAGGTGGTCTGTGCCCTCTTTCTAGCTTGCCGTCTTGCTGGTCTTTATCGTCTTTGCTCTTCTCTTCTGCTCTTTGCTTTACCCTCCTTCAGCCCAGTTTTTAGATCTGCGCGTGGAAGGAAAGGTGTGAATATCTCTCAGCTACACAAACGGGCCAGTAGCATCCGTTAGTTGCCTACTCAAAAGCACTTCCCTCTGTCATGCTGACAGAGTCCTGATTTTGTTCCAACCTCGAATTTTTCCCAAGTGACTCAGGTAACCTGCTGGCTTGAAGCCAGCCATGGTGGTTTCATTCCCCTCCTGATAGATCAGTTCAGGAGTGGCTATGTGACCCAGTGTGCTCTTGGGATGTGGATGGAAGTCTATTGGGCACTAATACTTGATAAAGTTTTACTCGCTTATAAAGCAGGACTCAAGGAATTAACAAGCTCTCTCCTACTACAGGGGGTCTGGGTCTCCAACTGCAGTAACCATCTCGCCACTGAGAGAGGAAACAGGCTGCCACTGAGAGAGGAAACATGCTAACACTGAGGGCCATTGAAGAGAGATTTGGAAGGAACTTTGACCTTGAAGACATCACCGAGCCCTCCAATGGTGCCAGTTCCTATCTCTAAGCTTCAGCTCTAACTAGTAAGAGGAGTAAGTGGACAAAGTAAGGAAACTTCTGGAATATTTTAGAAATAAAATATTCCTTATTGCTTACACCAGTTGAGAAAGAGGTAAGGTCCTCTTGGCCTGTCTTAGACCACAGGGCATAGATATGTGTGTTCATAGGATCTTGGAAAGACTCTAAAATGATAGGTTCTCATCAAAACAAGATCCCTAAACACAGACTGGGTCTTGGTCTAAAGATACTCAGCAGAGAAGGCATTTGTTACCATTCCGAATTTCCCTAACAGTCCATGGTAGGAAAATATTTAATATCTCTTGTTCATTAATAATTATTTAATTATTCCTGAATGAAGTCAAATTCACTCTTTTTAAAAAACAGAATATGCTTATATATATGTATTGAAAGATTTAGTGGGGGAATCTCAAGATACCCATTTCTAAAAGGAAACTTTTTCGTTGCAAAGCATAGCCAATAACTTTATCATAAGAGGAGACTTGTGTGTAGAGAATCTTTTTTGGAATGGAGGTCTCCATGGTGAAATAGACACTTTATTGCAACTAGATTAAAAGAACATAAAAACAAGATGACATCGTTAAAGACAAATATACATATTCTTTGACATAAACTGGTCAGGAATAAAAATAAGAGTCAGAGTTAGAAGGATATAAAAGAAAGGAAAAAAAGTTTGCAAATGAGTACTTCAATGTAGAGACCATTTTATATTTCAATAGCAGCTGAAGAACTAATGTGTACTTTGAATTCTTATCCAGAGATCACAAATCCAATTTTTAGATAAGTGGTCCTACAGCTAAATATTAGAAAAGAGTAATATCATAATGACATTTCGGATGGAAGAAAAGCACATTTCCATAGTCCTAAAAATAGTAAAACGTATTAAGCTGAACATTTGGTCATTTCAGATGAAAAATCGAAAGAGTCTGAACTGCATATTCTGACATTGAAACTTAGAGACAAGTAGCGGTTGAAGCAAAAGCATCGCTTGTGTGCTTTTACAATCTTGGAGTCATTTAGATAACTAATTAGTATTAGTTGACATTCATGAATGTTTTTGTTCACAATAATGCCAAGTGAATAGCCCAACAGAATGCTCACTGACCGGAATCCTGTTAACCTTGACTACAAAACGGAATAGCGTTCATGGCTTCCTATTATTATCTATAAAATAATAATAATAATAATGTTCTGTTCTTTCTTTAGTACAATTGCATCTTTCATTGCTCCTGGCTGTGTGAAATACTGTTATAGTTGAAAAAGAATTTGCATAATGCATTTGAAGGGCTTAATAGCTATAATAATTTTAATCTATATGAAATGTTTATACTATATAAAAAACTGAATTTTCTTATTGTGAGAGAGGATGATTAGGGCATATCATCTAATCAAGAGAATGATGGTAATAAATGTGTAGGTGACTCTTGAGGATTTATATTTCACAAATAGGCCTCAGATCTTCCTGTACTGAATTGGCCAATGACTCCCTTTGGAAAAAGAGTTTAGAAAACGAGGTCCCTTTTTAATGGTTTGTTTTAAATTTGGTTTGTTGCCCTCAATGTGATACCTGCTCTAGTCTTAGGAATTTTAACTCATATCATATGAAAGGATCTATGTAGAGAACATTGGTTTCTCTTTTTATCCTGCGTTTGATCTGGTGGGAACTTTTCCTCATCTCAGAGTTCTAGATAACTAATAGTAGCAAAAAGCGTGATTTGCCTGATATTATACAAATCTATAATATGTATAAATATGTATAATATCACTCTCCTATGATACATCGAATGGCGAATTTGACAATTTGATATTAATTATAATAATTAATAAAATCATTTTATGGGATAAAATGAACTTCCTCTTTCATTAATTTGTGTATTGGACCTTTCTGGGTATCTTCCTTCTAGATCCAGATGCTTAGGAAACAAAATCTTATGCCTGCATCTAGAACCAACTCTTTATTAGCTAACCATGTAACTTTCTGTTCTTGGCCTTAGTTTCTTCATATATAAAGTGAATATAGTAAGAATGACATAGAATTATTTTGAGGATTAAATGAGCTGATATATGTTAACGTGACTAGCACATCATATATGTATAGATAGATATTGCTGTCTATTATCTACATACTGACTAGTCAAGCAGTCAGTAATAATTCTTTTTTTTTAAGTTTGAAGATAACTTTATTTCATTTGGGTAAGTACCTTGGATTGGGATTGTTGGTAGAGAAAAACCAGAGTATATAAAATATTTATGATGAATCAAGTTTGTTTACTCATTCAAAATTAGTTGCTTTAATTTTAAGCATCAGTGAAAAATGATAATATCTTTTCTATTGTCTAAGTTCCTCAGAAGTTTCTGGAAAAATGAATGAATATGTGATTACATATAAATGTGCACCTATATTTGCTTTTATTGTTTTTTTTTTATTTCAGCATATTATGGGGGTACAGATGTTTAGGTTACATATATTGCTCTTGCTCCCCCCTCCTCCCAAGTCCGAGTTTCAAATATGTCCATTCTTCGAGTGCTGCGCATTGTACTTTTTGTGTATGCATATACCCGTCGCCTCTTCCCTCCTCCCCCCTCCCCCCTGCCTAACATCCAATAGATGTTATTCTTATGTTTTAAATAAAAGAATAGCTCCAAAACAATTTTTTAAAGAAAGTAATTTAAACATCTTTATCTAGTTTTGTTATTTATAGTCCTTCCTACACAACACTTTTGTGGATATTGGGCACTCATTTAGAAGGTATCAAATTTTGTGAGCAACTGTGTTTGTAGTAAATACATAGGAAAGTGACAAGTCAGAATTCTATATTATATATGTAAAATGTAAGATTTATTATTTACCAAACATATGAAAGTGTGCTCAATCCAATGCCAGAAAATATAGAAAGCACACAAATTACATGAAAAATAATTCTATAATCCTAAATTCTTATCACAGGATTCATAAGAAATAATCTTGATTCACGATAAGTTGGAGAAGGGGCATGTTTCTTATTCAATGCTATGAAAGTATAGGCTTAAGTACGGTTATTTTAATGAGCTTTTACAAATATTTTCTGCTTCTTTGCCTTTGCTTTCTTTTTCTTTTATTTATTTAGATGCATTGGCACATATTTTATGGAGATTTCTGATTCTTTATAAAGCTAATACGCAGGCATTTTTAATACATAGTCTCGTTAAGAATTTAAGTGCATTGACATGTGAAGTTCCAAATCTACTCGCTCTAGGACTTGTAGATCATTGCTCTTTCTTCTGGTTGTTTGCATTTGGCAGCGCTGAGATAAATGTTGCCATAAAAGGATGCTTCATGTAGCACGTCACCCCTTTCAATGAATGTATTATATGTTTATTTGAAATGAAGTTCTCCTTGGTTTCCAGTCCTATGCTATGATGCTTCTGCAAGGCAGCAGCTGTATGTCACTTGAGATAAGGCTTTACTTCTAAGAGTATTGAAGTGGTTTCTGAAAATATCACTTGCAAGCTATCGCGGGAAAAACAGCACTGTGAAAATAAAATAGAATTACATAACAAATATAATAACTTCAGGACATAAGCTACTTTTATTTTCATGTATGGAAAAATGCCTGCACATTAATATATACAATCTATACAATTATTTGGACATTATGATCTTTCCTATTTTGTACAAATAACTCATTTGTCTACATGCATTCTATATAAATATGATGCAAACATGTCTTGTTAACACTGCTCTTAATTGGCTGGGAAAATGCCTAGAACATAGGAACATTTTATTGTTTTTGAATTAATGAATAAATGAACTGTCCTAGCACTATCTAAGGATATACATTTAGGGCAAAAAAGAAATGTTTTCAGATTGAAATTGCCTGCGTGACTGTGTCTATTTGCCAAATGAGACTGGTAACTGTCTAAACAGAGATAAAGTGTAAAAGTTTTGTTTTTAGGCTCTTAGAATAAGAAGTAAGCCAAACAAGCTTTCCCTCTAATACGGTGTTCTTTGCACTAACCAAAATGGAAGCTGTCAAACTTTCATCTGTACTAAAATTGCCTGGGTATCTATTGAATCACATTTGTTGTTACTTTTAATTGTATATAACTTTAAGAAAAAAAAAATACCTGCTTACCTATACCCAGCTTACGATCAGAACAGGACTTTGAAGCCCCTCCACGTGTTCACCCCCGTGGCATCATGTTCTGTCCCTACCGGAAGTGATCATTATCTGGAGCTCTGTGTAAGTCATCTCCTAGCTTTTCCTTATGGTTTATCTAATGTGAATGTACGTAGTAGCTATCCATTAAAATTTATTGAAATGAATAAATAAATATGCATGAATATACATGAATATGCATGAATTCATATCCATGAATGCTCTGACTTCCTGGTTTCGATCTTTATATAAATAAAGGGGATTAATTTTTAAATATAGATTTCTGGGACCCACCCCCATATATTCTGATTAGGTAGGGGTGGGATGATGTTCAGAAACCTGTATTCCTCAGGTGATTTCTGAGGTCGGTGGACTCTGGGCCACATTTTAACAAATACCACATCAGTCAATCTATGTATTAATATTTACGTACAGATATAGAGTTAGAAAGAGGTAATGATGGATAGGCATGTGGACATGGATGACTACAGGCAGGGACATCAATCTTCTGTTTTAACAAAGACTGCCAGTTAAGGAGACCGTGTGGTTTATAGCGGTTAAAATACAGTCTTTGTATCATAATTTCTGAGTTTAAGTCCAGGCTGTGACACACATTGGCTGTGTAACCTTGGACAAATTATTTAACCCACATACGTCCCAAATTCTTCTTTAGCTGAATGAATACAATCCCAGTATGTACTTGTAAGGATGTTGTAGGATTCGTTCACATAGGTGACATGTTTAGAAAAGTGTCCACACATGGTAAGCACTAAAGTGTCATTATTATTGTCACTACTTCTCGAGATGCCAATTTGCTAGCCACTTTTCAGTACTTTTTGTGTGCTCTTGTCTGACCTTTTTTCTCTTATGTTTTTATATTATTCTTTTGGTAACAGTTTTCGTTTTATAAGTAGAGTGCTTTTGTCTAATGGCTGTAGATTTGCATTTGCACGTGTTACCTTTAATGACAATAAGAATGCCAGTGTCAAGGGGGCATTTCTAATGCTGTCTTGCACTCTAAACATGCCCAGAACCAGACCGAAGCAGAGTTTGCCGTTAGTACCCACGCCGACTCTAACATCTCACTGATTTTAATATATCTGACCTCTTTCCTTTATTCTCTTTTACTTGATGAAAGGAAAAAGAAAAAGCAGCTACAATTACAGCCTCTAAGAATGAATTCACTTATCTGTTACCTTTATAGGTTCTCCATGATTCTCTGAGAGCATTTGGAAACTAAAAGCTATGATCTCTAATACACAGGTTTATTTCTGCTCATGTTTTTCACATTGACAGTGCTGTGCTCTATAAAAGCAACTGAATACAAGTTTTAATCAGCTGGTGAATACGTTCAAATCTTGTCATTAGAATCCCTGGAAGAATGCACATTCAATGATTAGAAACTGTCTTGTAAACTAAAGTCTCCACTTTAATTCTATGGTCATGGTTACTCAATAAATGCCCTCAGCTAGACGCTGTGCTGGGTACTAGTTATTTAATAGTAAAGGAAACAGATCATGGTGCTCGCCTCATAGATCTTGCAATCCATGGTTCAGGAAGTGAGTTGGGAGACAACCACACACAAACAAATACATGCTTACCGGTTATAAAATTCTTCTTTGGAATAAATGCATTTCTCTTCAATCCTTTTTTTCATTAAGTGGTCTGACCAAGGAACCTTATGCATTTATGTTAATTATGGTACAATTTTACCGTGCAATACCAATAACTATGGAATCAGTTAAACTTAACTTAGAATAGCTAATATAACCATTTTCTCTAGTTATGCTCCCTCGAACAAACCAGCTCACACAGATGATTCTTCTAGAATATGGAAGGGTGAGGTATACTCAACATCTTGCTAGTATTTTGTCATTAGAGACCTTTATCATAGTTCATTTGTACTGGAATGTAGAGGAAAATTAGTATTAACAGAATGTAGGGTAGAATGCAGTGGCAGTAGAAACGAGATTGTAACATTTGATGAGGAAATCATGTCAGAGAGTAAGAAATCAATGAATATCAGACAAATAAAAGAATGTGGATTTTGATCATCTTCGAAGATTTTTGAAGAGAGCAGCAATACTCATCACTATTGAACTCCAGGGAGATTCAGCTGCAGCAGGCTATAGAATGAATGATCTTCTCTAATACTCTATTTCGTTAAAAAAAAAGCAGTGAAGAACAACCTAGCCCTTTAAGACTAATCTGTCTGGTTCTATTATCTGCCTCCTCACATTCTGCATAGTTAGGAACTATCTCTGACACCAGCCGTGCGATTCCCACACAAAAATCTTATTTATTTTTTAAATCAACATATATCGGTAAAATTATAGACTCAGAATGAGTGAACAACCTGTATTGCTGTATGTGTTTATTATTCAACGACTGCCTATTTTTTGAGTCCCTACTGTGTACAACGCCACCATTCTAGACACTGGGCTGTAGAGGTAAACAAAACAGACCAAAATCCCTGCCCATAAGAAGCGTACATTCTCGTAGGGAAAGAAAAAATTAATGGACAAAATATGTGTAAATTATACAGTGCATTAAAAATAACAATTCGTGTTATTTGGAAAGACGAGATGGGGAAACCGAATGCAGAATGTTAGAACAGTAGTGACGGAAACTTACTATTTTAAATAGGGGGAGAGGGTACATGAAAAACCTTACTGAAAAGATCAAATTCTCAAAATAAGGGGAATAAAATGGGGATGTATTTAACCCTCTTAGTACATATGCACATGTACCTTGACATACGTATTTAACATTTTAAAGTAATTTGATGGAAGCTACATACCCTACACTCCTGCCACCAGAAATAGGAAAGGCAAACATTTCCCTCTTTTTAAATGACATCGTTGCACAATCAGAAATCAGAATGTTTCTTAAGCAGCCAAACAAGTTGGCCGTGACTCCCAGAAGCTATCGACTCGGTGGCAACTAGGCTAAAACTAAATTTGCATTTGGCATAGTCTAACTTTACATGAACCACAGTAAATAATTTCGTCAAGTGTCTTTTAGGAGGTCCGTTTGGTAGCTCACACGAGGCAGTGCTACTCACAATCACACATTCTAGAGAAGCCAATCGAGAGTCACCTCTTCCAAAAATGATCTAAGCCAGAGTCTTCCCGACTGTACGGTGCAGATCTCTGAGCGGGTAAATCCTGGTTAGTAAATGGCAGGCTTGCTCTTCTGTCCGGAGCAGATTTTGCTAATATGCCGTCAGTTTTTGCCACGGAATCCTGAGACTGCCTCAAAATTCATCTCAAGTTAGCCTGTGCACAGCCAACACCAGTCTAGCTGAGATGACTTTTACGGTAAAACAGAGCAAAGTCTTCAGTCGATGGAGATTAAAAGCTCTTTTTAAAAATCGATTCCACCCATAGGTCCCCTACTGTTCACCTCCATGTGGACAGAGGATGATCCTCCAAGCGGGCAAGAATATAATCCAGCTCCTTAATTTCCATAACAGAATGCAACCTTGCTGCCAGACCATCTGGTAGCTTTGGAATCATCACCATGGAATATACACGTGCCAGGTACTTGCCTGAGAGCTCAATCTTGAAATGACTATTTTTTAGCTCCAGGCAAAATATGGTGGAGGCAAACGTTTCTCATAAATATCCATCTAAAAGACACGGTACCAATTCATTTCTCTAGGTAGGTTTAAGTTAGCTCATTAAAAAACAATGCACTTGGGCTTACTTCTGCTTAGCAGTGATTTGTAGTAATTGATTCCCCCATCAGTTTTCTAATTTTACCAATAGAAGCAACAGCTGAATGACAACACGTTCTTCATTTTTTTGCAAATATTAAAGACATTGTTATTCAACATCTTTTTCTTTTTTTATAATTAACATTTTATTGTGAACATTTTAAAGCATGCACATTAGTAGAGAGAATAGAACAATTAACCCCTAAGTATATCATCCAATTACTAATATTTGTCTAATGTCCACGATCTCTTCTGAAATGGTTGAAGAAAGTAAACTATTTATAAACAGGGTGTAAGATCAGAAGACTTCTTGAAATTTCTTTTGGATCTAAGATTTTTAAATTCATTGTCTTGGTGGACATTGAATGGATATGTATTCATTTACACTTACATACATACATATATATGCATACATACATTATAGATATATAGATGGAAATGCATGCATAAAACACACATGCTCTGTGTGTGTGTGTGTGTATGTGTGTATCAACATCTTTTTCACGTGATAAATTATACCTAAGCTTAAAACAAGAAAATGTTTATTTTCCCTGAAAGCACATTTGGTTTTTTTTTTTTCTTTTCAAATGACAGGAAGCCACATTATTTCAGTTTGCTTCTTAGCTTGGCTACCACAAAGTTCAACTCTGAATTGAATTTTCAGTTGCAATACAAATTTCTGTGTTTTATAATTTAGCTCTCACCTTTCCTGCTGGCCATGGTCTATATTGATTCTGACCTTTTAAAAATACTGAAGAGCAAAATACATGAAGAACATGAGTTTGATTTTAGACATCTCCAATATATATGGAAGTAGGAATATGTGTATTAGAAACAAATACACTTCACTTTGTGGATACCGGTAATGCATACAGTGGTGCTAACTCTCTGTTGTCTTGTCCAGGCTACTGAAGCCACCACCCAGCTGTCGAGAAGACAGATTGCTGCCACCTCACAGCTCTGTCTCTCACTGAGAACCCCTAGTGTCAGGAAACTGCCTCACCTATGGCTATGGCCTTCCTAGAGGAGGGCTCACAGCCAGTCACCAGCCGCTGCAAGGATGCAAAGGCTCTGCCGTGCATCTCAGTTTGCAGCGAGTCTAAAGAGTCAGTCCAGCTCCAGGGCTCCAGGTGCGATCAGACGAGGCCTCACCTGCAGCCACCTGGTGGACAGGCTTTGCCCTCTGCTCAGTCCCCCCTTCTCTGACTTCATGAAGTTGAATCTTCCAAGAGCACTGCTAGATAAACCTTCAGCACAAAAGTCCCCATCTCAAAAGAGTGTTTTGTGGAAAGCAAATGTAAGTCAACGTCTCAGTTTCTTTTGTTTTTGTTTTTAGATAGGCACAGCATTTTCTAGACAAGGACAAGTCTAAACACAATATTGATGCATTACTTTATTTGGTGAGTGGTGTTATTTTTCTAATGCAGCAGGTCGTTTTTCCAAATAGTACTGTGAACCCGTTAAATTAATTCAACATACCCATTATGCAGACTTTTAATCAATTTTTCAAAACAGTTTTTCAGGGTTTGTGTAGGGTGTAAGCAGATATTAGAAAGGTTGGTTAGGCCTTAAAAGCAAAGTACCAATCTCTATGACTGGGTGCTGAATAAAATTAAAGAAAAGATGATTTTCTGAACATGCGTAACACTCTTCTTTTAGTAATAAAATGTGTATGTCATAGCAATATATTTATCTTTGAAGCAGGAAAATTGATTGTAAATTTAAGAAATTATACTTCTGTTTATATTTCTAGTCAACAATCTTTAAAGTAACACCTTAAGCATTAGTTAATGTCTTCAACTGATGAATAAAGTTATTCCTCCTAAATGGAATTCCCATGTTTTAGTAAAATGTGGCATTAAGCAATTTTTTTTTTTTGAGATGGGGTCTTGCTCTGTTGCCTGGCATCATCAAAGCTCGCTGCAGCCTCAGACTCCCAGCTTAAGTGATCCTCCTGCCTCAGCCTCCCATGTAGCTGAGACCAAGTGCATGCCACCATGCCCAGCTAATTTTTCTATTTTTTGTTTTGATGGGGTCTTGCTATGTTGCCCAGGCTGGTCTTGAACCCCTGGCCTCAAGTGACCCATTTGACATCCCAAGGTTATAGGCATGAGCCACTGTGCCCAGACTAAGCAAATTTACTTAAAATGAGAAATGCATCCATAACACATTTTGCCATTTACTTTGAGAAAATTTTAAGAAGAATATCATTTTAAATCTTTAAGTCAAAAGTTTTTTTCCAATTATAAATATCTTAAGATATTTGCTAAAATTTATTTATCAACATTAAAATTAAGATTCCCTTTAGACTTTAAAAAGATTCTCAATAAATATTAACCAGTTGGGCAAAATTGGTAAAATCTTTCTTATAGAATTTTATCTAAGAGCTATCATTAAAATTAATTTAAATATTAAAGACATTGTTTAAGTATTACATTAAAATTTTAATTTCTCTTTATTATTTTACCATATTTGTCAGGTTGCTGGGAACATCAATATGCTTCCAAATATAATGTGACATATTTAAATAATTATATTTACTTTTCCTATTATTTTTATTAGTCAGTTAATATACATCCCTTATAGAAACAATAGCTAATGAAGATAAACAATATTTATCTATCAAGCCATCCCAAGATGTAATTATTTTTCACATAATTTCTAAAATTTTTGTGATTAAATACTTCACATATACAGAAAGATAGATATGAAGCAAAACTGGCAACATTTTGCCCTCTTTGCTTCCAATATATATATATATATATTTTTATTTTGAGACAGTCTCACTCTGTTGCCTGGGCTAGAGTGCCGTGGCGTCAGCCTAGCTCACAGCAACCTCACACTCCTGGGCTCAAGCGATCCTTCTGCCTCAGCCTCCCAAGTAGCTGGAACTATAGGTATATGCCACCATGCCCGGCTAATTTTTTTATATATGTATATATTTTTAGTTGTCGAGATCATTTCTTTCTATTTTTTAGTAGAGACGGGGTCTCGCTCTTGCTCAGGCTGGTTTCGAACTCCTGAGCTCAAACAATTGGCCCGCCTCGGCCTTCTAGAGTGCTAGGATTACAGGCGTGAGCCACCGCGCCCGGCCTTCATGATTTTCTTAATAACATTTTCTTTTATCTAGCTTACTCTATTGTAAGAATACAGTATATAATACATATAATATACAAAATATGTGTTAATGAGCTTTCTATGTTATCCGTAAGGTTTCCAGTCAACAGTAGGCTATTGGTTGTTAAGTTCTTGGGGAGTCAGAAGTTATACTCAGATTTCTGACTGCAAGGGGGCCAGTGCCCCTAAACCCCTCATTGTTCAAGGGTCAACTGTACATTCAAATCCTTCTTCTACTCCCTGCTAGCTCTGAGAGTGACCTTGGTCAAGTTGCTTACTATCTTTGTGCAAAATAATAATAAAGCATTTGATTTAGTCCCTAGCAACTTGAGATCTGCTCAAAAATGCTGGTTCCTTTTTCTCTTTATGGATACAATGGACTCATGATTATCCACCACGATTGCCTGTTTTATCTTTTTTGTTCAAAAAAACACTTATTCTGTGCCCAGCTCTTCTCTCCCTTTGTAATAGTTAATGTGTTCTTTGAGGATGCAATCTAATCATAATTTTGCCCGAAGCGGGGGAAAAAAAGTAAATCTGGCTTTGAAAGTGTTGTCAATATTATATCTTTATCATCACTTTCTCCTTTAGCCTAGATCATTTCATTTTAGAAATTTAGGTATTACTCTTGGTCCTATTAACAATCACAATCATGTAAAGTGCAGGTTGGTACAAGCAAGTCTCACTTAGGGTCCTGCCTAGGTACGATCTGTGACATAAAAGGAAAAAACAAACAAACAGACCCCAACCCTGGGGGGAAAGGGAAAGAAAAACAAGAGAATGTAGCTAAGAGCATTCCATTAATCATCAGAGTTTATTTCCAAGTATGTGGAAATAATGACTTATATAAGGATATGTAGCAAAGACTGCTATTTTCTAATCTATTACTCAGTTTCCCTTTAGTTACAGAATTCCAAGTTTTTCAAACTTAAAATATGCACAGTTAAATGAATACATTTCTCATCGTCCTTTGTGGCTAGGCTAGACTAGGTTGCCTTGTACGTAAATTTTGATTAGTGAGCTGTGAGTGGAATTCGTTGGGTGAGTCTACCACAAAGGATCCTTAAAGGGAGACAATAAAAAAGAGATGAGACGGCTGGTGCTGTGGAAGCTATCATGGACCAAGAAGCAGCTTTGAAGATAGAGGAGCCTGCATCCTTGATGACTTCTTGGGATTGTCATTTCATCCCTGGACTGTCTACCCCAGTGTTTAAGATGCTGTGTTTAAGACACTGTGGCTAGATCTCTGTTGCTGAAATATGAATGCAATTAATAACTGGCTCAAAATGATTAACCCACATTGGTTGCCTTCTCTAACCAATATGTAGGTCTACATTGTGGGGTCTCAGGATGGCTATGAAGTAGACTTGGGAAGTTTATTCAAGGAAATCTATATTTATGGTGCCCTGATATTGCAGAGGACAACCTGAGCTGGCTGGAGGGATTTGGGACAGACCCTGGTCAACTGTAATCTAACTCCTTGGGCCATTGAGTTCTCCTTATAGTGACTGCCTAAAAAAGAAAAAGTAGCCTGTCCATCGGCTGTAGTAGAGAAGGAAGGTAGTAAACGTCTCTTTACCTCCCAGCCTGGGTCTCAATCCTGGATGCTCTTGCAGCCAGTCTTCTGTAAGGATGTAGCTGATGGCAGATGTGACATTAGAGATACTTGTACTTGGCTGCTGCTATCACTCTCCCTGCCCTCACATTTGTTGCTTGTTCTAAAGGGCATTTCCTAGGGGTCGCTTGAAGTTTCAAAGGATCATTATCTGTACAAGCAAGAAGTGCATGGAAACAGCCTGACTGGGCTCAGTCTGCTTTTAGGGATTTTGTTCTCACTTGATCAAGCCCTTTCATTAGTGACTGAGTTGTAACTGAATCCTGTTGTTGCATCCTTCAAAATGCCCTTTTCTTCCAGTTCCCATAGCTAGTACCCTAAAACTGGCCCACAGCACCCCATACTGGAACCAGTGCAGTTTCCTAACTAGCCTGCCCTGTCGTGATATCAACGCCGGACTACCTTGCCTGAAAAAACACCGGCTAAAATGTTACCAACCATAACAAAGCCATGCTCTTGTCTGAGTTTTGTTTTTTTTTCTTCTGTGACAGGGTCTCCCTCTGTAGCCCAGGCTGGAGGGCACTGGTGCGATCATAGCTTACTGCAGCTTCAAACTCTTGGGCTTAAACAATCCTCCCCCTCAGGCTCCCCAGTAGCTGGGACTACCACCATGCCCAGCTAATTAAGCAAGATGGGATCTTGCTGTGTTGCCCCAGGCTGGTCCTGGGCTGAAGAGATCCTCTTGCTTGGATTACGTGTGAGCCGTGGCATCCAGCCTTATCTGAGTTTTAAGGATGTCCTTAACCTGGTCCCAACCTGAATTTCCTCCTTCACCCCAACCCATCTCCTTAGTTACATTCTCCTGATGTCTGCAAACAAGCCTCAGCCCTTCCTGTTGTGAAGCCATGCTCAGGCAGTTCCTCTTGGCCCGTCTAGCCATCCTTGGGAGGGCTGTACCGGGAGTGGAAGAAAACAACTGAAACTCTTTATTCAGTACCTGCTAACTGCTTCCTTCCATATGATTCTATTCAGTAAAGTGACACCGTGAGGCTTTCCTGACTTCTATACAGCAGGGATTCACACAATTCAGAACTGTTCATTTTAATTGTTAAGAAAGCATTTGATACTTACAGCTTATTTTTAGACTGCAAGACAGCATAAGAGAGAATCCTTTTATTAATATATTCTCCTCAGCAGTTGACTCACAGAATTCACTCTAAACACACAAACCTGACTGGCAGGAAAGTGTGAACCTTGAGTTTTAGTCCTGATTCTTTTTCTTATTAACTGTGCGACCAGGGCAAGCTGCTTAACCTGTGAGACGATTTCATTAACTGTTGTAACCAAGAGTCAACCATACCAACCCCAGTGGCAGAAAAAGATAAACGTATGGAAATCCTGCTGTGCAGTCTGGGGCACATCACAGGTGTCCAATTAAGACTATCATTAGGCAGCCAGTGGGGATAAAGTCTGTCTAGCTCCTGGCCTGGCTCTGGCTTGGAGGAAGTCCCAAGGTCAGTTTACTTGCAAAGCAAAGTCACTGGGGCATGGCACACACGGGCTAACTAAACATGGGTTAGACGACGCTGGCCCCACACCCTCCTCCAACAGGCTCGCTGGGCGGCGTAGACCAGCGGTTCGGCCCTGTCTGCCCTAGGAACGGTCCCCCGGGTCCCAGGCGAGGCACGGTAGTCCCCCCCGAGGGAGGTCCCCTGCCCAGGCCGTCCCCGTGCGTGGACGAGAAGGGGAAGCAGCAGCCGCGGGCCCGGCGTCCCCCAAGGCAGCCGGGAGGGGGCGGAGGAAGGGGCGGGGCCGCGGGCCGTACCAACTCCACAGAGGGTAGGGACGGCCTTCCCTCGGCCGCTCGTCGCACAAGTACTTCAAATAGGCACCGAGGTTGCCGTGGCCGAGGGTAGGCTTGCAGCCCTTTTCCGCCGTCCCGGGGCGAAGGGTGTGCGGCTAGCGCGGGCGGAACAGACCGCTGGGCGCCCCGTTTACCCCCCCCACCGGGTTGGGCGCGTCCGGGGCGGGGCGTAGCGGGCCGGGAGGCGAGTGTCCTTGCGGCGCTGCCGGGGACGCCGCGCAGTCCCGACTGTAGGCTCGGTCGGATTGCTTGGGCTCGGAGAAAGCTCGAGGGCGGCGCCGCAGTAGCACCAGCATCATGTTGTCCCGGGCGGCAAGCAGGTGAGAGGGGCCGCCCGCGGCGGGGACGAAGGGGCGCGCGGCCGGCAGGGCCTCCGCGGTGACTGCGACAGCGGCCGCGCCGGGCCTCGCGGGTCCCGGCTACCCGCGGGGGTTCTCCCTCAGGTGCCAGGCGTGGAGGCCGGGTGGGAGGCCTCCGGGAAGGGCTGCGCACGGCAGGTGTCCCCAAGGCGCGCGGCCTGGGGCTGCCGAAACCACGCGTGTGCCGTGGCGGGCGGGAGGCGTTCAGACGCGTCAAAAGCGAGCGAACCGGGGAGCCGACGAGTCCGTGATGGGGCTGCTCTGGCTCCTTGCATCCCCGCCTGCGTGCACGGCCCGGCCCGCGGGACCGACCGCTCTGTGTTCTGTGTCTTCCAGCACCAGCAGGGGACTGGCGCCAGCTCTGGCGTGTCTGGGCTCCAGGCAGAAGCACAGCCTGCCGGATCTGCCATACGACTACGGCGCCCTGGAACCCCACATTAACGCCCAGATCATGCAGCTGCACCACAGCAAGCACCACGCAGCCTACGTGAACAACTTGAACATCACTGAGGAGAAGTACCAGGAGGCGCTGGCCAAGGGTAGGTGCGGGCTGAGGCGCTGGGCAGTAGGAAACTGGCCCGGGGCAGATGTGACGGGTGTCCGTGCAGAAATGCCTCTCCCTGCAGAACACACTTCATGTTTGTACCAGGTCTGAGTTTTCCAGGCACGAAAAGCTCTCGTTTTTGAAATAATGATGTCTCATTGTAGAATGAGTGTCTTGATTGGTTTGTGTGAACTTCTTTTATTACCTCAGAAAACTTAGGATCCTATAAAGGAACTCGTATGTGACTTTTACAACTGTAAGTCACATTTTTATTACCCATCTTGCTAGCATTGATGAATTGGAGAGCTGTAATATGTAACTTGATTTTGCAAATTAACAATTAAAATTGTTCTTGTTATATGATGTGCTCCTGGGAAAAGTTTGGTCTGTCAGGTCTGCCAGCCATTTGTAGGGGGGCTGAGAGTGCCTGTCCAGTCTGATTGAGACATCATCAGGTACGCAGATGTCCTGGAGGGTCAGGGTAACCTGGTAAAAGTAAGAGTGGGAGCTGGGCTCGGTGGCTGACGCCTGTAATTCTAGCATTTTGGGAGGCCGAGGCGGGAGAATTGCTTGAGGTCAGGAGTTCGAGGCCAGCCTGAGCAACAGTGAGACCCCAGTCTCTACTAAAAGTAAAAAAATTAGCCAGGCGTGGTGGTGCACACCTGAAGCCCCAGCTACTCAGGAGGCTGAGTTGGGAGGATCTCTTGAGCCCAGGAGTTTGAGGTTGCATTGAGCTGTGAAGACACCACTGTACTCTATTCAGGGTGACAGAGTAAGACTCTGTCTCCAAAAAAAAAAAAAAAAACCAAAAAAGTGGTAGTGGAGCTTTACTGTCAGCAACCAGTGTGTGTGTGTCTTTACAGCAAGTGGGAGATGGACAGCCTCAGCACTTCCTTTTTCAAGTGCGGTATAGCTATGGAGGTGGCAGCCTCAGGCCTCGGTGACACTGACAGGGGGAGGCAGAAGAGGACCGCTTCCTGGTAGGAACTAGGGAAGAGGCAGGAGTTAGCGTTATGATATTCATGATCAAAAAGCAGTATCCTAACTGTGGAACACTTCATTCAGGTCCTTTAAGTTTGATACTTTTTGTGAGTTAACTTAGGGGTCAAAGTTCACAAGGAAAATAGTCATTTTGTGGGAAATTGAAACAGGATTGTATCTGTTTATTAATATTTGTAATTCCATTAAACCATAATGCGGAGTTACCTATATATTTTTTTAAAGAGTTTGGTTGACAAAACCATGCTGTGTGTGTACTTTTTGTGTTTGTGCCTTTGGGGGTGTGTATGGGAAGACTGTTTGAATGTTTCCGTACAAAATAGTACTGTCCTTTTAATCTACAAGGAAAATAATTGACAGTCATGTTCCCAGACTATCTGTATTGCATGATGAGCTATACAGTAAAAAAAATATTTACTTTCTTAAATGTATTTTTATTGAATTTCAGGCCTGTGAAATTTGTTGAGTAATTTTTAGACAGTGACGTCTTGTTGACTGGGGACATCTAGTGGAAAAATACAGTATTTCAGCCTGATTGTGTTTGAGGTAAATGACTAAACTCAAAGAGGAGGAAGTTACCACATTCTGGAAGATTATTTGCAATAGAGGAACCTTGAATGAATCTTGAATACGGGAAAAGGCCTTGTGATTTAGGAAATAACAAATGAGTGAAGGATGTGGTAATGGGAGAGACTGGGGAATATCCCAATTGTGAAAGTGCTTTGAAAAATACAGTATTCCAGCCTGTTTTGTTTGAAGTAAATGACTAAACTGAAAGACGAGAAAGTTGCCACATTCTGGAGGATTACTTGCAACAGAGGAACCTTGAGTGAATCTCCAATACTGGAAAAGGCCCCGTGATTTAGAAAATAACATAACATGTGGTAATGGGGAGAGGCTGGGGACTATCCCAGTTGTGAAAGTGCTTTGAAAAACACAGTATTTCAGGTAAATGACTAAACTCAAAGAGAAAAAAGTTACCACATTCTGGAAGATTATTTGCAACAGAGGAACCTTGAATGAATCTCCAGTATGGGAAAAGGCCCCGTGATTTAGGAAATAACATAACATGTGGTAATGGGAGAGGCTGGGGAATGTCCCAGCTGTAAAAGTACCTCCTGCAGGGCAGCATCCAACATCTGGGAACCTTTTTCTTTCTTAAAAACAGTTTAATTTCAGTCCTTTTCTTGTGGAATCAAGGCTTGTTTAATGAAAGCCATTGAAAAAAGTTTTATATTGTACTGTATTGCCTATAAATTAATGAAGACCTGCAGAACTTTTTTTTTAACTTAAATTATATTTTTAAAAGTATTAAGTTACATTTTCATGTTTGAAAATTTGGGGAAAAAAGAAGATAAGTAAAAAATAACATCATAATCTTATCACATGTAACTCACATACCTTTCAACCAAAAGTCTTTAACTTTTATTGTATTTGAGGAAAATACTGAACTGAAACCCAAAGAAAATGTTGAACTTGTTCTTAAAAGTGTTCTTAAAAGCAGGTATTAAGCCCTCAAAATTTCTTTTAAAATTTTAAAATGATTAAGCTAACTTTTAAGATATTGAGATTATTAAATTGTCTCTCAGTAAGCATGTTTTTTTTCCCATTGGAAAATTTAGTTACTACAGGTTTATTAAAAAAAATATAAAACCTACATTTATTTTCAGGGTGACTGTAAGAAAAATTAGTAAGGGAAACACTGATCTGTAAGAAAATTATTTTGTAAACATAGCAGAGGAGAAAAAAGTTGGTATCTAAAAAAAGAAAGCACTAGGAGATTAGCTGTGTATTCAGATATCATTTGGTTCTCTCCTTTCTGAATTGCTAAACTGCTGGAGATTGGGCCTTGTTTCAGAAAGCAATGTTTCTTGGATATGTTCTTAGCATACACTTTCAAGAACAGCAGTCAAGAACTTTCCCTAAAATGTAAGGTCCTTGAGAGCAGAGTTCTCAGTGGTTCTGTGTCCTTCACATTGCCTCTTGTGGTATCTTGTGAATAATAAGTGCTCAATATTTATTGAATAGGAGAATTTCCATTTTTTTCTAGTAGTTCAGTTAATCTGTAGCTTCTTGAAGACATAGAAAATAATATTTCGGCCGGACATGGTGGCTTATGCCTGTAATCCTAGCACTTTGGGAGGCCAAGGCGGGAGGATCGCTCAAGGTCAGGAGTTCAAGACCAGCCTGGAAAGAGTGAGACCCCGTCACTACTAAAAATAGAAAGAAATTAGCTGAATAACTAAAAATATATATAGAAAAAATTAGCCGGGCATGGTGGCACATGCCTGTAGTCCCAGCTACTTGGGAGGCTGAGGCAGGAGGATTGCTTGAGCCCAGGAGTTTGAGGTTGCTGTGAGCTAGCCTGACACCATGGCACTCTAGCCCAGGCAACAGAGCAAGACTCTGTCTCAAAAAAAAAAGAAAAAGAAAATATTTCCTTTTGCCTACTTGTTTAGTAAAGTAGAAAATTGTCTTTTGGGTTTCTATTTACTTTTCCCAGTGTTTCGAGAATACATTCGGATAATTCAAATGTGACATTCTTTTTTTTTTTAAACCATGGATATTAGAGAATTGATTTTTTTTTTTTGTAGAAGCTACATTCAATATATTCAATCATCTAGTAAATCAACAAAAAATTTATGAGGGATATATGAGGCACTTTGGGGACATAGCCGTGCAGGGAAGTCCTTGTCCTGACAGGGACATAGATGGACAGGCACACATATAACGTGCTGGGAGTTATAGGGTGAGCTGAGAAAGGCACAATAGGGTAAGGGGTCTGGGAGAGGTGGCTGGAATTGCTAGTTTATATATTGTGGCTAGAGAAGGCTTCACTGAAGAGGTTGACTTTTCAGTGGGGACTAGAATGAGAAACGAGGCAGTGAAGCGTGAGGCTCTTGGGGAAGAACGTTCCAGCAGAGGCGGCCAAAGTCCCTCAGCCCTGAGCTGAACAAGTGGAGTTGGTCATGTGAGTTGGTCATACGCGAGGGCCAGTGTGGCTGCAGCTGGGCGAGCAAGGGCTCTGGCGTGGCGGTAAGAAGAGCCAAGTATAAGGACTCACTGCCAGTGAGAAGGGAAGCCTTTGGAGGGGGTGAAGCCCCGCACCAGTGAGGGGACGGTGACACTCATGCAGGTGGGAGGTGCTGGTGCTCTGCATCAATGGTTGGCAGCGAGTTAGCAGAGGGGGTTGGATTCTGGCTGTATCATAAAGGTCAAGCTGGCTCTGTTGATGCGTGTGCTGGTGGACTGGATGTGGGGTGAGGGGAGAGGAGTCAATATTCGACGTCAGATTACCAAGGATGTCCGGAGGAGCAGAGCTGCATGTACTGAGATGGGGAAGGCCATAGGAGGAGTAAGATTGGGGTTGAAAATCACAAGTTCAGTTTTGAATATGTTGAGTTTCTTATTAATGTGACTTTAAATATTGCCTAGTGAATGGTTGTCTATCTTGAACATGGGAATTGAAAGTTTTCCCTATAGTCTGAATATTGAGCCATACATTTTAGCATTCTATTATTTTCTTTAATTACTCTTTTTGGCATTTTATTTCATGAAATCTTTTCCATCCAAGAGAACCCTGAGCTGCTTGGCAGTCAGGAGTAAATTTTCTAGCTTTACCTCTCTGCTGGGCCCCTCACCAGTTGTTCTGCATGTTATTAATTGAACTGAAAGTCCTCTGAGACAGATAATTTTGGGAGGGTCCTTTTTTTTGTAGACTCTGAAATTGCTGAATTTTAGAACCAACAATGATGTTAAAGATAAGCCGGTGTTGTTATCGGGTGTCTTACAAAGAAAAAAATAGCATATAGAGTGGTTGAAAAAGTAAGAGTTTTAAAAAAATATATTTGCGTTTTCACTTTTCAGGAGATGTTACAACTCAGATAGCTCTTCAGCCTGCGCTAAAGTTCAACGGTGGTGGTCATATCAATCATACCATTTTTTGGACAAACCTGAGTCCTAATGGTGGTGGAGAACCCAAAGGTTTGTATATATTGATGTACCCTTCTCTACATTTTGTGTAAAGTAGATTGTTGATTTTAAGTCTTTAATTTTCCCTCAGGCATATATTTCACAGCAAGGAGACAACAAAGTTGTAACATTCAAAGAGACATAAGTAGGAATGGAGAATGCATTTAGGCAGTTATGTCGTCAGATTTTATATGCACACTCACATGTAATATCATGAACAGCTCTACCTTTTGGTTTCATTGGGCTGTACTTCATATTAGGGAAAGAATAAGAAACTTAGTTTTTAGAGAAAATGAACTTTCCACTTCATTAGCTTGAGGGCCTAAGTTAGATACTTATGCATCTGTACCTTACTTTCTTCATGTGTGTTACAGAGATGATAATGGGGCTGTTTTGAGAATTAAAAAAGATTTTTTTTGAGTCAGGATCTTGCTTTGTCACCCAGGCTAGAGTGCTGTGGCACCATCATAACTCACTGCAACTTCAAACTCCTGGCCTTGAGCAATCCTCCCCCATCAGCATCCCCAATAGCTGGGACTATGGGCCCATGCCACCATGCCTGGCTAATTTTTCTAATTTTTGTAGAAATGGGGGTCTTGTTATGTTGCTCAGGCTGGTCTTGAACTCCTGGGCTCACGTGATCTTCCTACCGTGGATTCCCAAAGTGCTTGGCTACAGACATGAGCCACCATGCCCAGCTGAGAATATAAGTTATAGTGCCTTTTGCTATCATTTTATTATTCTTCCTAACTGATAAAAAGTCATTTGTCCCAGAAAATTAGGTTTTACAGGTGTTTTTTTTAAAAAACTGCAGGAAATGAGGAGAATATAGAGCTAGACAGTCTTATTCACCATCTTTGTTTCCTTACTTCCTTTGTGGCTTGTGGAGGCTTAGGTGACTTTAATTATCCTCCTTACCCCAGGAAAGGTGTGGAGTATAAACATAGCTCTCCTCCCTTGTTTCTGGGCTCCTTGCATGTACCCCAAGTTTCTGTGGTTTCTTTTTAATCGTTGTTGAAGGCAGCTTATCTTTTACACTTGAAATAGGCAGTTTCATTTTGAGGTAATAGGCAATGAGGGAGTAAGTATGGGAAATGGGACAGTTTATTATTTCTGAATTAGTTCTTCAGATCATGACTCAATACTTTTGAGGTTTTGTCAGTTACCAGACTATCAGATATACCCATGTGCAACCAATGGCTTTGGAACTCTCTGCCATTTTTTATCATCTGTACCACTTTATTCCATCATTTGTGCTTATAAAAGATGATTACTTTTAAATTGGTAGAATAAGAGCAGTGAGATTGTGACCCACTTGATTTAGTTGATATGATTAATCTAGAATTATATTCTATATTGCTACAGAATAAAAGGGCTATAACTCTTAAAGTGTACCCTTAGTTCATTTATAGAAGAGAAAAATCACCCTTTTTAAAACAATTTAATGAAGATGGGAAGAGCTAGGCTGCCTTGGAGAAGAACCAAGTAACAGTTATAACTTTACTCCCAAACGGGGACATAAAGTAGGATGAGGTAGAAGTCAAAGTAACTTTTCTATTCAGGGAAAAAAAGAAAGCTAACGTAGTATTTCTTTCTTGATGAAAAAAGCACAGTGAGTGAAGAAATCCCTTTAACAACCTTCATTAAAAAACGTGAATTAAAATTGTGAAACCTTAGATACTGGAGTCAGGGTAGGAGTAACAGTTGTGTTATGTAGGTTTACTGGGTTTTATATCTTCTGTATGATGTTGTCCACTTGTTTCTTGGGCTATATGACAAGAATATTTTAATATATGTAATGTAATATTTTATTGTAATTGTTGAAGTCTGTTCATTTATGGGTGTTTTTTGGATTTTTTTTTTTTTAATAGGGGAGTTGCTAGAAGCCATCAAACGTGACTTTGGTTCCTTTGACAAGTTTAAGGAGAAGCTGACAGCTGTATCTGCTGGCGTCCAAGGCTCGGGCTGGGGTTGGCTTGGTTTTAATAAGGAGCAGGGACACTTACAGATTGTTGCTTGTCCTAACCAGGATCCATTGCAAGGAACAACAGGTTAGATTTAATAATTGTTACACATTTCATTTGGGAGAGATGGTTTACTGTACAGCATTCAACTAGAAGTAAGGAAAACTTGCAGTGTTAAAACTTATCATGAACATGTAATAATTTGAGCAAATCTTAACAGATAATACCCAGAGTCTTGTGTAAGTTAAAATGCTTTAAAAGTCCTTGATGTTTTGTAAAATAAGCATGTGCAACTTTTTGGATACATGAACAAAAATGTTTTAATCATAAAATCCTGCCTCATTCTACAGAGAGTTAGTATCAGCTAAAATAATTATATGCACTAGAATAAAAAAACTAAAATTAGCTAAAGAACAAGGGTGAGGAAAAGAAATATAAGCTGAGTCTGATTTCAGAACTTGTACCCTCACCTTCTCCGCTGAGCACCTGCAGTTAAACTGGAACTAGAACTCAGGCTTCCAGACTTCTGCCTTTCTAGGGGTCTTTGGTACGGTATGTGAAAATATTTGACTTGGAAGCTCCAGGCTGGGCTCACCTAATCCTTTTTTTTTTTTCTGTTGAGCCTAATTGAATTAGAAACCCTTTATAAAATGTCACCGAAGAGTATGGGAAATAGAGTCCTGTGAGTCATCCCACAGTTAGCTGGGACTTTAAGTGGCACCTTCACATCAAACAACAGTCCTTTGCCGCTTTTTCTACCTCTACACCTCAGAATACCCCTGCTCAGATGGCTCACTCTCTGGATATACTCAGATATTGCCAGGATCTACAGCTCTTTGGGGAAAGTGAGATGCCACAAACATTTGTAAAAGCCACAAAAGATTCGTGAGCACTAAATGCTGTAGAGTCGGGTATATCCATCCAGGTACCCGACTGGAGGGGCTGCCGCCCTAGCTATGATCCTTTCTCTCCCACTAGAAATGAAGAAAGCCTATTGGAATGACAATAAATGGAAGTCACGGCTTTTTATTTATGGCAAAAATCATTCATAAATTTTGCTATTTTAAGTATTAATAATAAATTACTAATGACCTACCTCACAACTGACCAAGACATACTAGTTAAGTATTGTTTTCATAGAGGAGAGCTATCATTTAGTTTGAGATTTTTTTAAGTGAATGTTTTATGGATAGAACTAAGCTCTTGATTTATAAAATTTGATTTCTGAAAACATTGTGTCTTTTTCTTTAGTTCTATTCAGTTTTCCTTCGTGACTTATTCTATTAGGATCTCATAACTGCTGTGTATTCCCTAAGACTAAAATTAGCCTTGGGGAGCAGAGCAGCTTTCTCTTAAACCCCCATTAGTGTCAGGCCCTTTGGAATAGAAACTGGCAGGCCTCAAGCTCTCCCACGGATGTAACACACCCTTCCTGCGGCTCCTAAGACCACGGTCTGGGAAGAAGGCTGGGAATTGATTCTTAGATGAATTGATTGTTATTTTAAGAACAGCTATTAAAATACGGTAGTTAATTGGTTTTCCCAAGTCTATCTTAATTATTTTTACTATTTGTCACATTTTCTTACTAAAAAGTAAACTTCAAAATCTTTGTATTCATTCTTACACAAATTTCTTGTTTACATAGAAACAAATGAGATTGTTGTAAAAGGTAATTTTGTGTGCAAAGAATAATAAAAGTTTAAATTGAGAAGATGTAATGTTTCAGACTGAAATGTATAAATTTTGTTTTTTTTCCTTCTTTCTGGTAGGTCTTATTCCATTGCTGGGCATTGACGTGTGGGAGCATGCTTACTACCTTCAGTACAAGAATGTCAGGCCTGATTACCTGAAGGCTATTTGGAATGTGATCAACTGGCAGAACGTAGCTGAAAGATTTGTGGCTTGCAAAAAGTAAAACAGGATCATTATGCTCAGTATGTTAAGATCTTTATGACTATTTTCATAATCGTGTAGAGTATTGCAATATGCTAATAAGCTGCTCTATTGTAGCATTTCTTGATGTTACTTATTCACATATTTGATAAACATGTAATGAATAATTTCTTATTTGAAAATTTTATTATTGGGCAACTGATTGAAAATAGTAAATGCTTTGGGTGATTGAATCTTTTGATTGAACATTTTCTTCAGAGAGCTAAAATAGCTAAGAGGTTATGATTGTCATCATAATACCATCAAAAATATTCCATTCCTATATTTTGGGCCCTGTAGGACAGGCTTTTTCTTTGCTTTTTGAGAGAGGGTCTCCCTCTGCCTCCCAGGCTGGAGTGCTATGGCACCATAGCTCACTGTAACCTCAAACTCCTGGGCTTAAGCAATCTTCCTGCCTCAGCCTCCTGAGTATCTGGGACTACAGATGCCTACCACCATGACTGGCTAATTTTTTAGTTTTTTATAGAGATGGGGTCTCACTATGTTGCTCAGGCTGGTTTTGAACTCCTGTCCTTAAGTGATCCTACTGCCTTGGCCTCCCAAAATGCTGGGATTACAGGCATGAGGCACTGTGCCCAGCCCAGGAAAGGCTTTCTGATCCTGTTGTATTGCAGTTATAGAAAATCTAGTATTTTACCCTACTTGTTTAACAACAAAATATTAAATATTTACTAGGGGAAATATTCAGCTTTCTATCAAAAATTGCTTTTTGGGGCAAGTAATCCTCTGTAGTGGTACTTCTGGTAGATATCACCCAGAAGTCTTTAATTATTTGTGTTCACATGTTATGGAGGGTTAACACCATTTTGTCATTTAAATACATGTGATTTGATTGCTAATTGAGAACTGCTTTGTTATGAGAAGGAGCTAATTATGCATCTGAATTTTTCTGACTTTAACTTGATGTTTTATACTCAAGCATAGAACTATATATTGTGTAATAGTGCTGAAAATGGACAAATTAGGACATAGTTGGTAAAATCAATGCTAGAGTTTAGGCCACGGATCACCCTGACTGGGCATTTGCATCCCCCTCATGAGAACTGGGTCCTGGCCAGGTACTACCCTTTCACAGAGAGGCAAATTGATTTCTGGACGAGGTCAGCAGCATGCTTCCCTGAGGAACATTTATTTTCTATGACATGCTTTTGATTTATTCTGTCGTTTTTTATGTTTTCTTTTAAACAATATATAGCCACTGTAGAAGCTTTACATTTTTAACTAAAGAGAAAACTATATCCATAATACATTGACACAGCATGTCAAATTGTGTTCCTGTGTAGTTTTTGCAAATAGAGCTGGATACTGTTTAAATGGAGCAGGGATCCTTTTTGTATTTGGCTTAAAATCATCATGCATTTCCCATGTTGTTTCATCTTCCTAATTATCTTTAGTGGCTATATAATATTTTATCAATTGGACATTTCCTAGTTTGTTTTTCAGTTCTCTCATTGAATATTTCATTTGTTTCTAATTGTTACTACAAATAATGCTGCAGTGAGCAACCCCGTGCACATAGGTTTTACCTTCTATTGGAATATTCTCTTTATGTAGGTTTTTTTCCTTAAGCCTATTTAGTAATGTTTTCCTAAGTTTATTTTCTTACTTTTTATTTTTTTCCCAACTTAATTTTTCTCATGGAAAAATGGGGTAACTTAGCAGTTTCAATACTGAAGACTGAAGTTTTAAAAAAATTTAAATTTAAGACACTTTTCTTTTAAAATTCAATTAGAGAAGTGTTTAGGCTTTCTGAATTGTCAACAATGTTGACATGAGACTATTGAAAACTGTGTATGTTTTTGCTAGTGGATTGAAAAAACCTTGAAGACTGCGATTGCCATTCTTTAAATACCACAGAGAAATGACTTCCGTGGTGTGCACATAGCAGTCATGTGATCACCACTTGCCTCTATAAACAAGGTAGTGAACTCTGTTCAAACAGACTGGGCAAGTGGAACGTTTTAAAAATGAGCTTTTAAATACAAGTTGTCTGCTAGATCTTGGTTTGTACTGAACTGACAAAGATTTGCAGAGACTACTGACTTATATAAAGCTTTTTGATTCCTACTAAGCTTTGAGATTTAAAAAAAATTCAATGTTGAAATTGCTATGGGGCTCTATTTTTGCTCTGGCTTTCTATTGAGAGAATGGAGAGGCTTATTGTCCTTCACTAAATTTGTTTTTGCTCCCCAGTGGGTAGATTTTAAGAGGCTAAGAGAATTTACAAACTAAAAATTTCAATCATCTGATGGAATATGAGACTTTAAGGTTGGTTAGCCTTGTTTTTTATAACAGAAAAGAAATAGAAAAAGTAAAATTGCCATTTTTTCTGAAAAGAACAAGTATTGTTCATCTGAGTAGGATTTTTGTGGCTGAATCAGCAGTGCCTGCTCTAGTCAATATAATTATGCATCAAAAACCTTAGCATCATTAGTGCTGGAGGAAAACAAGGAAGTATAACAAATACTGCCTTTCAAATACTATCTGTTGCTTGAACTTTTGTGTAATAATTAAACTTAGATGTTGAGAAATTACAACTTTATTGCACACCTCCAATTTATGGTCTTAAAGTAAGATTTGATTTTCTATTGAGCACCTTTAAAAAATCATACCAAAACCATAAAATTGAGATTGATGTGTATTGTGAGTCATATCTAAAACTAGGTATAAATATAAATTTTATTTTGTTTTAATTTCAGAGGAACTATGGTTGCAAAAGCTATTAAGAAAATGTTTTATAAATTTCTTACTTCTTCTCATTTTCAGTCATACCCTAAGGATGTCAGCAAGCTAATAGCCTTTTGTAAGATGTGCATCAAACCTAGTACGCACTGAAAATCCTATAAGGTCCTGGATAGTTTCATTTAATTAACCATTGAAGAAACATTTATTTTCCTATTGTAAGTGTGAAGTTTTTTGACTGTTAATAAAAGAATCTATCAACCATCAAAGAAGTCAGCGTTATTATGCATGCAACTGAACCACCCCAACATCCCCACCTGAGCTGCAAGCAACTGTTACACCCTTTCCCATGGGACCAAGTAGAGGTGTAGCTGCTCCACCTACCCTTTCCTCTTCCTCCTTGAGCTGGAGCTGAAGCAGTACCCTGCCTCCTGGAAAATAGTACCTTGGCTGCTCAAAGCATTCACACCTCCCCAGTGCCTAAGGTGGAGCAATGCCCTGAATCCCAGGAAATGCCCCAGTGCCTAAGCTGAAGTGGCATCCTGCATCCCAAGAAAACAGTGTCTATGCCACCCAAAGCAGTCATGCCCCCAGGCCTGAGCTGAAGTAGCATATCACCCCCTGGGGAACTGGTGCCCTGGCTGAGCTGGGCAGCTACACATCCCAGGGCTGAGTGGATGTATCCTAGGGAAACAGAGCAGTGCTGAACAGATACACTTTGCCCAACAGGCCAAACAATTCTAGTACCCTGCTTGCCTGGAGGTGGACTAATCTCCTAGAGTCTGAGCTGCTGAGATACCCCTCTCCCTGGGGAGTGGAGTCATCACTGTGCTGTGATGAAGCCAACAGGCTCAAATGACAGCTGTGCTCTGCCATTCCGGGGTGCTCGCAGCCACTGTACTTTGCCTCAAAGACTCTGGGATATTGCCAGGCTCCACCATCCCAGTGTCTAGAGTCAATATTACGTTGTGACTCATTCCCTGGTATCTGAGTTGCTACTAAGCCCTGTTGGCTCAGATTCTTGAATTGTAGCTATGCTCTGCTCCTTGGACCCAAACCTCCTGAGTACCTCTTCTTCCCTGGAGTTGGGCCATTGCTGTTCCCTGCCTTCCAAGGATAGAATCACATACAACACAGCTCCCTGGGCGCAAGCTACTAGGGGGTTCCGCAGAGTCACAGATCCTGGCTTTGTGATCAACCTATATCCAACACTGCCACAGAAAGCAAACCTGTGCTCCAAAGACCCTGATGCCACATAGGCTTGCAAGACCTTGGACCCACAGCCACTCTGAAGGCCTGCAGCTGGGACCCAGCACTGCTGCAGCTGCTTTTAGACTGTGTCATATCTGACACCAAGAAGTTTCCCTTCAACTATGAGAATAGCAGAACCCAAAAGCCCTTGACATTGAGAACATTAACAACTGACTACACCACCACTGCTGCCACAAACTTTTATAGCCTGGGCCATGGAGACCCCCACAGTTATTGCTGATGTTGAACACAGCTGAAGAAGCTGCATGGAGAATATACCACTGCACCTATCTGGAAACAAAGTCATCACACCTTTTCTAACTGGCACACTAAAACCCAACTACAGGTTAAAGTCTTTCTCTATGAAATCTACTTTAAAAAGTTTGGAAGAGGACCTTGTTTCCCCAGATGCACAGACATTAACTCAGGGACAAAAGAAACATGAAAAAGAAAAGAAATAAGACATCACCAAAGGGACATAACTCATAACAAACCCAGATAGAAAGGAAATCAACAAATTTCCAGAAAAGGAATTCAAAATAATGATTGTAAGTATTAATAAATTCAATGAGATACAAAAAAATACAGGCTAGGCATGGTGGCTCATGCCTGTAACCCTAGCACATTGGGAGACCAAGGTGGGAGGATTGCTTGAGGCCAGGAATTTGAAACCAGCCCAAGCAAGAGAAAGACCCTGTCTATATAAAAAGTAGAAAAATTAGCTGGGCATAGTGGCACGCACTTGTCATTCCAGTTACTTGGGAGGCTGAGGCAGGAGGATTGCTTGAACTCAAGAGTTTGAGGTTGCAGTGAGCTATGATAATGCCACTGCACTCTAGCCCGGGCAACAGCATAAGACCCTGTCTCAAAAAAAAAAATACAGAAGACAGTTCAATAAAATCAGGAAAATAATTCACAATATACATGAGAATTTCAACAAAATGATAGAAATGATTTAAAAAAAAACAAACAAAAATCCTGTGGCTGAAAAATTCAATAAATGGGATAAAAAATACTCTACAGAGCTTCAACAGCAGACTTGATCAAGCAGAAGAAAGAATCTCTGAACTTGAAAATAGCCCATTTGAAATTACCCAGTCAGAAGAAACAAGAAATAAGAATGACAAAGAGTGAAGAAAGCCTACACAACTTACAGAACACTATTAAGTGAACAAATGTTAGTATTATGGGAGTTCTAGAAGGAGAAGAGAAGAGAAAAATCATAGAAAACCTATTTAATGAAATAATAGCAGAAAACTTCCCAAGTCTGGGGATAGATATGGACATCCAGATATAGGAAGTTGGAAATTTCACAGATAGATTCAACCCAAAAAAGGCCCTCCCAGAGGCACATTACAGTGATAATGACAAAAGTGAAAGAAAAGGAGGGAATTTTAGAAATAGCATGAGAAAAGCATAGTGTCACATATGAGGGAATCTCCATTAGACTAATAGCGGATTTCTCTGCAGAAACCTTACAGGGCAGGAGAGAATGGGATGATGTGAAGTGTAACAGAGGAAAATTTTCAGCCAAGAGTACTATACCTAGCAAAGCTATCTTTCTGAAATGAGGAAGAATGAAAATCTTTCCCAGATAAGCAAAAACTAAGGGAATTCATTACCACTAGACTGGTCTTACAAGAAATGCTCAAGAGAGTCCAACATCTAGAAATGAAAAGATAATAATAAGTATTATGAAAACACACAAAAGCATAAAACTCACTGGTAGAACAGATAAAAAAAGGAGAAAGAGAAAAGAATCAACTTTTATAACTACAGAAAACCACCAAAGCACAATGATAAATAAAAGAAGAAGAAAGGAACTAAGGATATACAAAACAACCAGAAAACAATTAACAAAATGAGAGGAGTAAGTCCTTACCTACCAATGATAACCTTGAATGTAAATGGATTAAATTCCCTCACTTAAAAGATACAGACTGGCTAAATGGATAAAAAAAGATGACCCAATTACATGTTGCCTGTGAGCAACTCACTTCACTTGTAAAGACGTACAGACTGAAAGTGAAGGGATGAAAAAAGATATTCTATGTAAATGGGAACCAAAATAGAGCAGGAGTAACTATACTTAGCTAAAACAGATTTTAAGTCAAAACCTATAAAAAAAGATAAGGAAGGTAATTATATAATGACAAAGGGATGAATTCAGCAAGAGGATATAATAGTTGTAAATATATATGCAGCCAACACTGGAGCACCCAGATATATGAAGCAAATATTATTAGATCTAAAGGGAGAAATAGAAATAGACTTTAGTACAATAATAGTTGGGGACTTTAAAACCCCATTCTTAGCCTTGGGCAGATCATCTAGACATAAGCCAACAAAGAAACATTGAATTTAAACTGCAATTTAGACCAAATGGACCTAACAGCCTTTACAGAGTATTCCCCATCCAACAACTGCAGAATATACATTTTTTTCATTAGCACATGCAACATTCGCTAAAATAAATCACATATTAGGCCACAAAACAATTCTCAATACATGTAAAAGAACTGAAGTAATATCAAGTATCTTTTCTGACCACAGTGGAATAAAACCAGAAATCCGTAACAACAGGAACTTTGGAAACTGTACAAGTACGTGGAAATTAAACAACATGTTCCTGAACAACCAATGGCAATTCAAATTCAAGAAATTTTGAAGGAAATTAAGAGCTTTATTGAAATAAATGAAAATAGAAACAACATTTCAAAACCTATAGGATACAGAAAAATCAGTATTACCATATTAAAAGGCAAGCTTATAGCAATAAATGCCTACATCACAAAACTAGAAAGATTTCAAATAAGCAATCTAATGATGCATCTCAAGGAACTAGCAAAGTAAGGACAGAGAAACCAAATGCCAAATTAGTACAGGGAAAGATATAATAAAAGATCAGAACATAAATGAAATTGAGACTAAAAAAATGCAAAAGATCAGTGAAATGAAAAGTTAGTTTTTTCTGAAAAGGTAAACTGAATCAACGAACCACTAGACTAACCAAGAAAAAAAGAGAAGACTCAAAATCAGAAATGAAAAAGGAGACATTGCAACAGATACCACAGGAATACAAAGAATCGTTAGAGACTATTACAAAGAACTATATGGTAACAAATAGAAAACCTACTGGTTGTATGGACACATAAAACCTAGCAAAATTGAACCAAGAAGAAATAGAAAGTCTGAATAGATGAATCACAAGTAACAAGATTGAATCTGTAATTAAAAGTCTCCCATCAGAGAAAAACCCAAGACCTGATGTCTTCACTGCAGAATTCTACCAAACATTTAAAGAAGAACTAATACCAATTCTTCTCAAACTCGGCTAGAAAATTGAAGAGAGAATTTTTCCAAAGTCATTCTATAATGGCAACATTACCCTGATGCCAAAACCAAACATAGACACAACAAAAAAAAAGAAAACTATCGGCCAATATCCCTGATGAACAGAGATGCAAAAACCCTCACCAAGTAATACACATCCAATAACACATAGCAAAGATCATTTACCATGATCAAGTGGGATTTATCCTGGGTAGTCAAGGATTGTTCAACATAAAAAAATCAATAAACATGATAACACCACATCAACAGAATGAAGAACAAAAACCATATGATCCTCTCAATAGATGCAGAAAAAAACATACAATAAAATTCCACATCCCTTCATGATAAAAACTCTCAATAAGTTAGGTATAGAAGAAATGTACCTCAAGACAATAAAGGGCATATATGACAAACCCATACCCAACATCATAATGAATAGTATGATGGCAAGTTGAAAGGTTTTCCTCTAAGGTCTGGAAAGAGACCCTCTTTCACCACTTTTATTCAACATAGTACTGTAAGTCCTATCCAGAGCAAGTGGGCATGAGAAAGAAATACAGGGCATCCAAATTGGAAAGATGGAAGTCAAATTGTCCCTGTTTGCAGATACATGAGCTCATATCTAAAAAACCCTAAAAGCTCCACCAGAAAATCTCTTTGAATTGATAAATTCAGTAAAGTTGCAGGATACAAAATCAACATACCAATAGTGTTCCTATGCACCAAAAATGAACTAGCAGCAGAAGAAATCAAGAAAGCAACCCTATTTGCAATAGCTACAAAAAAAACCTAGGAATTAACCAGTAAGTTGAAAGATCTCTACAAGAAAAACTATAAAACACTGATGGAAGACATTGAAGAGGACACACACACACACAAATGGGAAAACATCCATGCTGATGGACTGGAAGAATTAATATTGTGAAAATGACAAAACTACCAAAAGGGATCTACAGATTCAATTCAATCCCTAAAAAATGCCAGTTACAGTCTTTTCAGAAATAAAAAAAAAAATCCTAAAATTAGTATGGAATCACAAAAGACCCTGAATAGAGAACAAAGCTGAAGCCATCACACTGCTGACCTCAAAACACAATACACAACCATAGTAACGAAAGCATCATGACATTGACATATAAACAAACACATAGATCAATGGAAAAGAATAGAGAACCTAGAAATAAATCCTCATATTTATAGCGAACTGATTTTTGACAAAGATGCCAAACAGAACAGATCCTTCAATAAGTGATGCTGGGTAAACTGGACATCCATATATAGAAAAATAAAACTAGACCACCCACATACAAAAATCTACTCAAAATGGATTATAGACTTAAATGTAAGACCTGAAACTGAAACTACTAAAGAAAACATAGGAGAAACACTTCAGGACATTGGTTTGAGCAAAGATTTTATGGAGAAGACTTCAAAAGCATGGGCAACAAAAGCAAAAAAACCAAATGGGATTATATAAAACTAAAAACTTCTGCACAACAAAGGAAACAATCAATAGAGTGAATAGACAACTTGTAGAATGGGAGAAAATATTTCCAAACTGTTGGTCTGACAAGGCATTCATATGCAGGATATACAAGGAACTCAACTCAACAGCAAAAAACCAAAAACCTGATTAAAAAATGGGCAAATAAGCTAAATAGACATCTTTTAAAAGAAGACATACAAATGGCCAACAGGTATATAAAAATATGCTCAACATCGCTAATCATCAGGGAAATCAAAACCACAATGAGATGCTATCTCACCCCCATCAGAATGGCTATTATAAAAAAGACAAAAAATAACAAATGCTGGTGAGGATGTGGAGAAAAGGGAATACACTGTTGGTGGGAATGTAAATTACTATAGCCATTATGGAAAATAGTATGGGGATTCCTCAAAAACCTGCAAATAGAACTATCATATGATCCAGTAATCCCAGTACTGAGTATGTATCCAAAGGAAAGGAAATCAGTATGTTGAAGAGATAGCTATACTCCCTTGTTTACTGCGGCATTATTCACAATAGCCAAGATACAAAATCAACATAAATGTCCATCAACAGATGAATGAATAAATAAAATGTGCTATATATACACAATGGAATAATATTTAGCCATAAAAAAGAACAAAATCCTGTTATTCCTGGCAACATGGATGAGCTTGGAGGACATGTTAAGTGAAATAAGCCAGGTACAGAAAGATCAATATTGCATGTTCTCACTCACATGTGAAACCTAAAAAAGTTGACTTCATGAAAGTAGAAAGAATAGTGGTTACTAGAGGCTGGAAAGGTAGGGGAAGGGGTATAGCTAAAAGTTGGTTAACAGGTACAACAGTACAGTTAGATAGGATCAATACACATTGTATATTGGTGTCAAAATGTCCTGCAGCCCATAAATATGTACAATTATATGTGTCAAAAAAAGTACAAATAATAATACTGTGCTTAAAAATTTGTTAGTAGGGCAGATTTCACGTGATATGTTTTTTACCATGATAAAAACATTATCATTAGAAAGAGAAAAATTAAATACTCAGCACTCACTGGTATGTGGCAGGCACTGAGAAGGCTCCAGGGTTAGAGGTGAGACGTTCCCTGATTGGACATTGCTTCTGCTGCAGCCAGTTTCACGTGCCTGTATCCACTTCTGAAATTCTTTACTAGACATCGTTCCCAAAATCGACTTACCTCCTTGCCTCTTCACCCTATCAACTTATGGCAGCTTCCTTAAGCAGGCTAAAAACCATAGGCTCACGTGGGAAGGCCAGGACCTTAATGTCTCCTTCTGGACTGAGTCTTAAGCCTTTGTTACTCAAAGCCTTTTAAAACCTTTTATCTCTTACTGTTTGTCATTTAGAAGTCAGTTTTTCCAAATTTTGAGGTCCCCCATTCCTGAACTACATTCCTTTTCATTTCTGCTTGCAGGTGACCAATCCTTTCCTGAGCTCACCTGTTCCCGGGAACGCCTTGCTGAAGGGAGAAGGTAAGAGCCGACACCACCATCAGCTCGAGTCTTTCTGAAGACTCCTCCAGCTGCAGCAGGACTTGCCTTGCAAGTTATTGCAGGAAACAGCTTGACGGAACGATCTGTCACTGCACAACCTGGCCTTCCATCTCCTCAGCTTCTGGTATCTTTTCTCACTGCTTACCACGCCAGTGTCACATGATTTTATGTGTTTTGTTGAGGCAGTCCCTACTTCAGGGTCCTAATTTTTAAAATTAATTAGGGTAACAAATTGCTGCTTTGATAGCAAACTCCCAGATAAGTAATGGATCAAATATTATACAATAGATGTTTGCTTTCACTCATGTAGAGTCTAAAATGAGTGTTTCTGGTGAGCAGCTGGCTTTCCTTCAAGTGACGGTTGGAGGATCCAGGCTCTTTAGGTCTTATTGCTTTGCTGTTTTCGATATGCGCCCTCCAGGGTGGCTCTTCTCAGTTCATTAAGCCGGTGGAGGGTGAAAGAGCATGAGGATGTGGATGGCGTCTTATGGGCCACCCTGGAGATGGTGCATGTGCTTCAGCTTATATTTCATTGGCTACAACAGCTCTCCTAACTGCAAGGAAGGCTGGGAAATGAAGTTTGGCTCTGTTCTTGTGCCCAGGAAGAAGAAACAGGTTTTGTGAACAGCCAATCAGTCTAGATATAATGCTTTGTGACTTTGAGCAATTTATTTGATCGCTGTGCCTCAGTTTCCTTAGCTGGCAATAACGGGTTGTTGTGGTTTTAGATACCTTACTGTCTGTAAGATGCTTAGAACAGAGTCTGGCATGTAATAAGCACTACTGAGTGTAGCTATAACAGCAGTTGTTGAACTTGTCTCCTCTAATTTGATTCAACCACCCTGTCGGGCAGACGGGGAACACACAAACTCAGCTACAGACTCACGCGCCCATGGTCAGATGGCTTGTTCTGGAACACACTTCCTGCTTCAGTGTTTGTTCTGCAACAGTGCATGGTATTCCAGAAGAATGCCTTTTATTTGTTCCTTATAAGCAAGGGTGGAGGAACCTTTTTCATTTATAAACGCACATTGTAATTTTCTGATTTAATAAAGTAAACATTCTACTGATGTTTTTATTTACTTCTCTGTGTACATGTTTTACGTGTATCCTTTCATGTCCTCCTCAGTCCAATTGTAAATAATTGTTTACAAACCATTTTTTCTAAAAAGCTTATTTTCAGTTGGTTAAGCCTTTCTGTGAGAATACCTGGGAGGAGCCCAGAGGGAATGTACCCCTGCAAAGAGGGCAGATGAGAGAGCCCGTGGCTTTCATTTCTATTTTTTTGGACTCAACCACCAAATGATTAAGGAGCGAGATTCCATACAAGGGTCCTAGTGAATAAATTGAGATTTTTTGGGGGGCAGTTCAAAAGTGAGATTTTAATATTTGGGGCCAAGTTCTGGCCTGCGCGTGGTGTGTACTGGGTGACCCATTTTCCTAACATTGAGCATTCCAAACCTGTCACATAGTGTCACTCATTCTTCAGAACTTTCTCCCTCAGTTGTGCCTCATTTTCCTTTCAGCATCAACTTCAGTCTTCAAGGAATGGTCTTTTATGTCACTATTCCCTTCCCAAACTCCTTGACAGCACGGCCCTCCCTCCTGCTGCTTCCTCACCTCCATCCGTGATCCTACGGCTGCATTCCGGCTTCTGCCCCGCGTGTGCTTGAACCCCGTGCTGAGCATCCGTGGCTCTGTCTGACGCGTTCTTCATGACCTGTGTCTAGTGATGGCCACTTGTCCCAAGATGGGCTCAGCAGAGTTCCTCCCTCAAATTTTTAAGACTAGAATTTTCAATGACAATTGATTCCTCTCTTTATTACTGAAAGCTATTAAATGTCTTTCCTTTATTTAAACCAAATGGTTGTTAGTCCTGGGTACACATTAAAGTTCACTTCTGAGGAGTTTTACCCAAATAGTGCGGCCCAGGTTCTGCCCATGAGAGACTCTGATTCAATCGGTCTGGGCATGGGCACGTCTTTTAAAAGTTTCCAAGGTGATTCTAATGTGCATCTAGGGTCGAAAACCATGAACATGCACCCCGTTGTGACAGAAAGATCATCCAGAAAAGCATGAACTTAAGGAATGGACTGGTCGGGCAAGATGGCTCACGCCTGTAATCCTATCACTCTGAGAGGCTGAGGTGGGAGGATCGCTTGAGCTCAGGGTCCAAGATCAGCCTGAGGAAAAGCAGGAACCCGTCTCTACAGAAAATAGAAAAATTAGCTGGGCATGGTGGTGCGTGCCCGTAGTCACAGCTACAGTCTAGATGGGGCGACAGAGTGAGACTCTGCCTCAAAAAAAAGAAAAAAAGAATGGTGTTGTCGCTTTGCAAAATCAATCACTTTGCCTCCTGTGCAGGACTGCTGGGCAGACGCTAGAGTGGGCATCTACTGCCTTTGTCCACTTAGCACCTGAGGGAGAGCTGGCCCCTGTCCTTCCCAGAGTGCAGAGTGGTTGCTGGGAAGTGGTCACTCAGCCAGGCACGACTCTCCCAAGGCTTCCCTATGTGTAGCGGGGCCCCACGGCTCGTTCTGTACCGTGACCAAAGGCGGTGGGGAAGTGCATGTGTCTTCTCTACCTTCTGCATCCTCTTCTGCTGGGCACGAATGCTGCTATTTTGGAAACCACTTGTTGAAGATTGCACAGACAGACACAGAAGATCGAAACCTGGATCTTTGATTCACTGCTTCAAAGAGCTGCTTGATCAACAACATACATATTAGATTATCTGAGCAAGAAATAATGTCTTCATGTGTTAAGGCATAGAAATGTTGGGATTTGCTTGTTACCACGTAACATGATGCTAATAACCCACAGCCGTCCCCACTGTCTGATAGAGCACCCTGCTGATTCTGTGGGGCAACGACTTCTTTTCCCTCCATCAGGGCTTAGTGAGGTTCTTTACCCCGGTTCTCTGCGTCTTATTCTCCCCAGTTTGACCCATAGGGTTGCCTCAAAACCCAGACTAGTCAAGTTCTCCATTTTTTTTGGATGTATGATAAGATGGGCTCATGACTGAAATTGGTTCAATGAGAATCTTCCCTAAGCCTCAGCATTTGGGGAGTGAGGAAAAGCATTTTCCTCTTCCTCTGGACTCCTAAATGTAAGGCCTGGGAGATGGTGGCTCCTTGTCCACTGCAGTGGGGCAAGCTGGCTGCAGATTAAGACAGTAAATGAGGAAGGAAGAGTCCCATGTCACTATTTCAGTATCTGGACATAGCTGTGCTTGAAGCCAGTTGTTGGGTTTGCTGCTTATGTGAGCTAAAAATTTATTAAAATTAATGTATTCAATTTTTATTTAGTTACTTATTTTACTTAAGCTAGTTGAATTGGATTTTTGTCCAACTCCTATCTGACTCCTCTACTGGAATAGCTAAGAGCTGTTCCAAACCAACTTGCTCCATAGTGAATCCTGGGTTATGCCAGCTTCCAAATCTGCTCATCTCTGAGTCTTTCCCATCCCAGTTAAGTGGTAACACCTAATTGTTTGAACCCAGAATCTAGGTTACTCTTAAGTTTTCTCTTTCTCTCTCTTCCTTTACCAAATTTATCAGCTAGTCTTGTCATTTCTACTGCCAAAATATAACCTTCTGGCCGGGTACAGCAACTCCTGCTGTAATCCTAGCACTTTGGGAGCTGAGGCGAGAGGATTGCTTGAGCCTAGGAGTTTGAGACCAGCCTGAACAACATAGCGAGACCCAGTCTCTACAAAATATAAAAAAAATTAGCAGGGCGTGGTGGCACACACCGGTAGTCTCAGCCACTTTGGAGGCTGAGGTGGGAGGATCATTCAAGCCCAGGAGTTGGAGGTTGTAGTGAGCTATGATTGTGCCACTGCACTCCAGTCTAGGCAACAGAAAGACCCCGATTCTAGTAAAAAACAAGAAAAAAGAAACAAAATTTACCTTCTCATCCCTATACTCTATTACCTGTATTTCTCCCAGAGCCCCCTAAATGATACTTTAGCATCCACTCCTGCCGCCCCATAACTCATTCTTTTTTTTTTTTTTGAGACAGAGTCTCACTCTTTTGCCCGGGCTAGAGTGAGTGCTGGGCTAGAGTGAGTGCCGTGGCGTCAGCTTAGCTCACAGCAACCTCAAACTCCTGGGCTCAGGCGATCCTCCTGCCTAAGCCTCCCGAGTAGCTGGGACTACAGGCATGTGCCACCATGCCCGGCTAATTTTTCTATATATTTTTAGTTGTCCAATTAATTTCTTAATTTCTTTCTATTTTTAGTAGAGACAGGGTCTCGCTCTTGCTCAGGCTGGTGTCGAACTCCTGAGCTCAAACAATGCGCCCGCCTCGGCCTCCCAGAGAGCTAGGATTACAGGCGTGAGCCACTGCGCCCGGCCCCCATAACTCATTCTTTATGTACCAGCCAGAATAATCCCACAGCTGTGTGTTCTCCTGCTTAAAACACCCCAGCGCCATCCCTTTGCTCTTAGAATACAGCCTAAAATTCTTTACCAAGATGTTCAAGGCCTTGCATGGCTGGCTCCTCCTGATTTTTCAGTCTCATCTCACATCCTCTCCTCTTGGCTTGAGACTCTCCAGGAGTCCTGGACTTTGCATTTCCTGGGCCACCCCCAGTTCTTTTGTATCTCTGGGCCTTTGCCTCTGCTATTCCTGCTGCCTAAAAATTATTTGTCCTTTTTCACACGGCTGCGCTTTCTCAAGAGGCCTCCCTTGACATCCTGTTTAACCTATTTATTTTCTTCATAGGAGATTCTGTAATTATTAATATCTTGGCTGTTTATTCCTTTCCTTGTGTATTCTCTGCTTCTCCCCATTAGAATGTCAGCGTCAAGAAAGTGGGGGACTTGTACTATTCATAGTTGCATCTGTGGCACTGTGTCTAGCACACAATTGGGGCTCAATAAAGAACTCTCTTCCCCTGTGGCAGGCCCTGAGAGGTCCTAATAATGCAGTTAAAAACCCCTTAGACAGGAAATGCTTTGTGGTCCCTATTGGTTCCAGGGTTTACATAAGATCCTTCTGAACTAAAGCGTATAAAATATGACATTTTGATTACTGTCATGTAGGTTGGAGTGATAACGGGACGTATAGCCATGTAATTTAGCATTGTAGCTATCTTCACAGAGCAAGTTTTCCAACAGGAAGTCAACACTGTGTTTGTCTTAGTTAGCTAAGGCTGTCACAACAAAATTCCATAGACTGAGTGACGTAAACAACAGACATATTATTTATAGATATTTATTTATTTAATACTCTTTCACAGTTCTGGAAGCTGGAAGTCCAAGATCAGGGTGTTGGTTGATTCAATTCCTGGTGAGGGCTCTTTTCCCAGCTTGCAGACAGCCACCTCCTCACTGTGTCCTCACATGGCAGAGAGACAGAGAGGGACAGAGAGAGAGATTTCTTCCTCTTCTTATAAGACCACAGTCCTATCAGTGTCAGACTCTACTCTTATGACCTCGTTTGACCTTAATTACTGCCCAAAGATCCTTTCTTCCTCTACAATAATATTGGGGGGTGGGTTAAGGCTTCAACATATGAATTCTTGGAGAATACAACTCAGCATATAACAGTATAACAGTATCTAACCTTAATTAAACGTAAGTCTTTTTACTTTTTATTTTTTGGCAATACCTCAGCATCCTAGGTGAGAAATGAATCATGTTACTATAAACAAGTCAAGTCCTAATGATGTAAAAAATCTATCAACGGAAATAAATTTCAGCAGTATATATCTTTAATATTAAGACAACTATACAAAACTTTCTCATATATTCAAACTCCTGCTCTCTGTCTAAGGAATGTTTTCACTTAGAGAATTTTAACATGGAGAATTTCCATTCTTTTAAGGTTTTAAACTAAGCACAAGCTTTCTCCTCTTTTATTTTTTTTAATTGATACATAATATTTTGCATAATATTTTATGGGGTACATGTGGTATTTTGTTACATGCATACAGTGTGTCATGATCTGGTTAGGGGATTTGGGATATCCGTCACCTTGAGTACTTATCATTTTTATGTGTTGGGAACATTACAAGTCCTCTCTCCTAGCTACTTTAAAATGTACAATACATTGCTGTTAACTATAGTCACCCTACTGTGCTATTGAATATTAGAACTTATTCCTTCTATTTAACCGTGTGTTTGTACTCATTAACCAACCTCTCTTCATCTCTCCCCCTGCCAGTCTCTGCTATCTATCATTCTGCTCTCTACCTCCATGATATCAACTTTTTTAGTTCCTGTATGTGAGTGAAAACATGTGATATTTATCTTTCTGTGCCTGGTAAACTAAGCACAAGTTTTACTCGTTTTTCTAGATTTTTTTTTTAACAGAGTATAAGATTTCTTGCATATTTCCTGATAACAGAGGTAGGAAATAGATAAAAATCAAGACTTAGATTTTATTTTAATTGAACACATGTAAGGAGCCCCCTTTCATTTTTCAAAAGTCAAAATTTAACCCAAACACAAGAATTTATAACATTTTAAATGCTGGGCAGATATGGTAATTACATGCCCAATTCTCTATTATTCGCTGGCTGTATTCAGTTGTCATTACGGTTATTGGTGAAATGGAGATGGAGTTTTAAAAAAATAGACTTTATTTTCGGAGCAGTTTTAGGTTCACAGCAAAATGGAGCAGAAAGTGCAGAGTTCCCAGATGCGCCCGCCCCCGCGCACGCACAGCCTCCCTGCGGCTGCCGCCTGCCAGAGTGGCAGTTTGCTACCACTGACGCACCTGCATTGGCACATCATTATCTCCACGAGTCCACAGCTTACCCTGGGGTTCACTCCTGGTGCTGCATGTTCTGTGGGCTTGGACAAATGTGGGATAGGTGTCACCATCGTAGTACCACACAGAATGCTTTCACTGCCCTGAAAATCTTCTGTGTTCCACCTATTCGTCCCTCCTTTCTCCTAACCCCTGGCAACCAGTTATCTTTTTACTGTCTCCATCGTTTTGCCTTTTCCAGAATGTCATAGAGTGGAATCATACATATGTAGCCTTCCCAGACTGGCTTCTTACTTAGCAATATGCATTTAAGGTTTCTTCATGTCTTTTTGTGGCTTGACGGCTCATTTCTTTTCAGTGGCCAATAGTATTCCATTGTCTGGATGTACCAGTTTGTTTATCCATTCACCTGCTAAAGGACACTTGGTTGCTTCCAAGTTTTGGCAATTATGAATAAAACTGCTGTAAACATCTGCATGCAGGTTTCATGTGGACATAGGTTTTTAATTCATTTGAGTAAGTATTAAGGAGCATGATTGCTGGGTCATATGTTTAGTCTTGTAGAAATGGAGTATGTAAAAATTAACAAATAACTTTCAAATGGTTACATGTTCACCCCACCACAGGGAGCATCTTCCCTGTAGCCGGGCCGCTGTATATGATTGACAAGTTGTGCCTACACAGGATGTCAGCCTAGGAGGCGAGTGCTAGGCTGAACCCAGTCGTCCTCGCACCCAGGCATGGAGCTGCACCTGTTCAGGGAAGGGAATGTTCCTCCCTTTCTGATTCCCACGAAGTTGCATGAGTTAGGTGAGGCTTCGCTAGCAGTCTTCCCTCCTCAAGCCCTGGCCTGGTACCCTACTCTGAGGTTGGTTTTCCCATTTCTTCTCTTTTGTAGAGAATTCATCTTCTCCAAGGCTTCTGGGGTCGGGATGGGAAATGAAAAATTGTTTTGTCTTTATTATGCCCTCCAAATACATGCCTTCTGTTAAACTCCTCATTCTGGAGTATGCCCTGGGGCTCATTTGAAATCAAAGAGCCACCTGCCATCTGCTCCAAGTCTAAGATTTAGTTCTTAGGCATACCTTAAGGTTGAAGGATCTCTGTTTCCCTGCTCTCCCACAACCTCTAAGGGTCGATGTCCATGAATAGCTCTATTTCCCTTGTCCAGAGGAAATCTCAGAATTGTCTTTTTTTTCTATTAACCTAAATATATTTGTTCTACAACCAGTAGGTGGCAGCATTGTTATGCTTTTTTCACTTGCATACTCTAAGATTTGAAATAGGATATATGTCAGAGTGGATTCAGGGCTTTGGAATAGTGTTAAAGGAGGTCCCCTGAGACTCCCAATACCTAGCACTTTTTTGTTTTTCTCACTGAGACCTGATAATCTTTTACATTTTTAATTTTAATTTTATTTTTAACGTTAATTTTTTTGAAGTTTATTTTTATTTATTTTTGTTGTTATATATTTTAACATTTTTTTTTAATTTCAGGATATTATAAAGGTACAAACATTATGGTTACATTTTGTCTTTGCCTCACCCAAGCGAGGGTTAGAGGCATGCCCTTCCCCTCTACAATGCTCCCTGTGTCCTTTAGTTGTGGGTTTATCCCCCCCATCCCTCTAATCCCTGGAGAATATCACTGCCACGTGACCACCCTAGTGTTCATCAGTTAGTACCAATTTGGTGGCAAGTACAAGTGGAGCCCATTCTTCCAATCTTATGATACCTCACTTCGGATAATGGGCTCAAGTTCAATCCAGGAAAATATAAGAGATGCTAGATCACTGTCATGTTTTATAATTGAGTAATATTCCATTGTATACCTATACTGAATTTTAATAATCCACTCATGAATTGACGAGCACTTGGGTTGTTTCCACATCCTTACAATAGTAAATTGTGCTGCCATAAACATTTGAGTGCAGATGCCTTTATCGTAGAATGTTTTGTGCTTTTTGGGGTAGATGCCTAACAGTGCTATTGCTGGATCAAATGGTATTTCTATTTTTAGCTCTTTGAGGTATCTCCAAATTCTTTTCCACAGAGGTTGCACTAATTTACAGTCTCACCAGCAGTGTAAAAGTGTTCCTGTCTCTCCACATCCTTGCCAGTATTTGTTGTTTTGGAATTTTTTGATAGAGGCCAATCTCACTGGGGTTAGGTGATATCTCATTGTGGTTTGCTTTGCATTTCTCTAATGATTAGAGATGTTGAGAATTTTTTTATATGTTTTCTGGCCATTATTCTGTCTTCTTTTGAAAAGTTTCTGTTCATTTCCTTTGCCCATTTATTGATGGGGTTGTTTGATTTTTGCTTGTTGATTTGTTTAAGTTCTGGATAGAACTTGTTATCAGCCCTTTATCAGATGTATAGAGAGCAAATATTTTCTCCCATTCTGTAGGTTGTCTATTTGCTCTTATGATAGTTTCCTTGGCTGTGCAAAAGCTTTTTAATTTGATCAGATCCCATTTATTTATTTTTGTTGCTGTGGTGATTGCTTTGTGGGTCTTCTTCAAGAATTCTTTGCCTAGGGCGATGTCTGAAAGAGTCTTCCCAACATCTTCTTTTAGAATTCTTAAGGTTTCATGCCTTAGGTTTAAGTGTGATATCCATCTTGAATTGATTTTTGTGAGAGGTGAGAGGTGGGGATCCAGTTTCATTCTTCTACATGTAGCTATCCAGTTTTCCCAGCACCATTTATTAAAAAGAGATTCTTTTCCCCAGTGTATATTTTTGTCTGCTTTGGATGTGATGGATTTTGTAGGTATTTGCTAGTAGATTTTTTATAGAGTATAAAAGAAAGGGAAGGATCAAAGATGATTTCTCTTTGGCCTGAGCTTCTGGTAGAATGGAGTTGAAGTTTAATGAGCTGGAAAAGGCTTCAGGAAGAGCAGACTTGTTTGAGGAGAAAGTGAAATTGAGTAGTTTTGACATGTTGAATTTACAGTGCCTATTAGATATCTAAATGGAGATATCAAGTAGATAGTTGGCTATCTTAGTGTGAAGTTCAGGGCAGCAGTTAAGACTAAAAATATAAATTCGGGAGTTGCTGGAATATAGATAGTATTTATGGTAAGATGACTAGATGAAATTACCTAGTTTATAAGAGTAGATGGAATAAGAACAAGTCTGATGACTTCAGCATTCTGTGTTGAGAAGATGAGGGGGAATCTGCAAAGGAGACTGAAGAGTGATTAGTAAAGTAAAAGTAAAGTAAGAGATAATAGTATCCCAGGGGTCCAGGGAAGAAGTGTTTCAAGGGGGAGTGATCTTCTGTGTCAAAGTTAAAATTTAGAAATGACTATTGGATTTATCAAATTGGAAGTCATTTTTTTTTTTCTTGATAGGAGTTATTCATTGGAGTGGTTGGTAGTCATCAGGGGAATTTGGGAGTGGAATAGAACTGAAGATAGGTAATGTGGACAGGCCTTTGGACTTTTCTTTTAGGGGGATCTTAGAAGTGGAGAGTGGATGGGTATCAAAGAAGATATTTAAAGTTTTTAAAAGATATTGCAGTATGTATGCTGAAGAGAGTGATCCCAAAGGGAGAAAAAATGCAGGAGAGAGGTAGAGTTGGTGGAGGCAGTAGGGAAGAGGGGACGAGATCCAATGCACAAGTGAAGTTAACCTTGGATAGAAACCTTAGGCAGTTTATCCATAGTAACAACGAGGATAGGCAGAGGATATAGTAGGGACGCAGATAGGTTGGTGTAAGTTGTCATTGGAAGATGTGGAAGCTCTCTTTTCATTGATTTTCAATTTTTTTATTCTCTTTTTTTTTAATGAAATAAGCAAGATCACTGCAAGAGAGGAAAAAGGAAGAGATAGTGAAGGTGTGTAAGGAGAGGTGAAGTTATTTGATAATTGTCTAGGAAAATGGAGAGTAAATTAACTTGGGAATGTGTTCAGCTGCTCAGGTGCATGTGCAGTGTAGGGAAGAGTTGGATTAAAGTATGCTTTAGGTTCTGTCAAGGGAAGTTAGATGAATAAGGGTAGGACTAAGAGAGTAGATCCTCCATGCAAAGGAGTAGTTAACTGATGGGCCATAGAATAATAAGGTAAAGAGGACAATTACGTGTATGGGCTGTAGGATAGTCAAAAGGTAGAAAGTCAGTAAATTGGAGATCCTTATGGTGTTAAAAATTTGTTTGAGTTTTATAGGGAGTGACCAGAAAAGATAAAAGTTCACAGAATGATATTTTGGGTATTAAATTAAGAAGAGAGTACAGAGGCTGCGTAAAATTGGAGCAATTGGATGGCTAAGATGGGGTAGATAATAGTGTTGATACTGTATAATTGAGAAGATAAGTTTGATATGACAGTAGGTCATTACAATACTTAGTCTTTTCTGCTTTCAGTAAACACTTTACTAAGATACCAATAAAACATATCTACTTTCTTCCGATGTACAGTACAGTTTTTACAAGTGCCAGTTGATTCTCAATGTACTAGACTCCCATTTGTTTATTGTGCCTTTGATCTGCTGTGTTGGTATTACTCAGGGAACTTTGTAAAAAAAAAAAAAAATTAAGATTTTAGGCCAAACCAAGTAATCTAGAGGCCCACAAACTAAATTTAACTCATGTTTACATTTTGTTTGATAGGAATAGCGTTAAAAAAAACCCCCAAAACCTTGAATTTGAATGCCTTTAGGTGGGATATTCCAGTTTGTAACAGGCCCTGCGGTTCTCGCATGCCCCGCCACTTACTTCCTGCCCCCATCATTTATTTTTGTTTTATGATTTTCTAGCATCTTTTAGGTCCCCTTTACTCATTTATGTTTACTGTTACTGCTTCCCAAGATATTCACATTTAAAGTTCTTTCCTTAGACTTGCTGAATGAGAATCTCCGGAGTTGTGCTTCAGTAATCTTTATTTAGAAACCTCCTTAAATGAATCTGATGATAGTCAAGTAGTGGTTGACAAAGACAGATCTTACATACTGGCTATATATCTTGGTTTAGCAACTTAACCTCTGTGCTTTTCCGTTTTCTATTCCATAAAATTGATATTTAACTAGTAGAACCCACCACATATGGTAGTGGTGAAGGTTAAATGAGATACTACGTAAAAAAGCACATGTGCTTGGTACATGGTAGATATTCGGATAAATGTTTTTCCCTTTCCGTTTTCCTTTGGGAGTAGGATCTTGAAAGCTCCATTTCTCTAAGCAGGTTGAAAGGATATTCCATATCAACCAATGAATTATTAATAGTTAGGACACTATTTTGACAAGTCCAGATAACCAGTGGCTTAAACAAGGAAAAAGTTGAATTCACTGTAATATGAAATTTCTGGCTAATTGGATACTCAGAGGAATTTGGTTCCAGAGATTATGTTCCTTCTTTCTTGTTGCTTTACTTTCCCTTAGTCTGTTGCATTTTCCCACACAAGGACTTGTGGTTCCACCTTATTGAAAGGAGCACAGAGAAGGTTAAGAATAGGAGGCTTCCTTTCAAGGGCAGGGTCTAGGAATCTCACACACCTTATTGGCCAGAACGTAATCACATGGCTGCATCTAGCTGTAGGGAAGCTGGAGCAGATATTTACTAGCAGGGTAGCCATGTGTCCAGTAAAAACTCAGAGGGTTCTAGGACTAAAGGAAAGAAGAGGAGAACGGATATTTTAAGACAGTAGTTTCTGCGTAGTTAATATTTCTGTGGTATATCTCTTTCCATTCTGTAAGCAAATTTAATCTGTTGGTCATTCTAGCCTTAGAATTAGAGTTTACTGTCTCCTAATCTCAAATTAATTAATTAAAAAAATTACTTGGGTTACTTATTCATTTACAAATCTTTTAGGACAGAGATGACTGATGTTTTTCCTAAGTTAGAGTCTTGGTCCTAATGCTTAACTCACCTATGCAGGCATGAATCTTATCTCTAATAACTTGGTTTCAACCTTACTTTAAAACACTAGAATGATTATCTAGATCTGGGCATTTTGGCTAAGATTCAACATAAACATCTCTGTCACCAAGATTTAGAGCATGTCATGAGAAAACAGCTGTGTCTGTGTGTTAATACAATCTTCTACCTACACTTTAGTATTTATTTTTAAAGTCATATGAAATAATTATAATTAAACTGTGTTTTACTAATGAAGTAACTGAGGCCCAGAAATGTCAAGCAACTTATTTGAAGTCACACAGCCAGTAAATGATGAAGCCAAGATTTGTATCCAGGTTTTTATATCTCCAAATTCTGTGATCTTATACATAGTGCTGCTACACTGTAACCTCTGTGGATATCACGATACAGAATTGCCTCGTATGCTTTTTTTTTTATGTTGAGGACACATTAGATTTTTAAAAATAATTTTCTTTCCATTCTTTCTCATATGCCTCTCCTTGTTAATGTTATCATTTCTCTTTGGGTTGTAAAACCTTACCTTACTAAGAGACTCTTTTAACATTACTTAGATAAAAATTATATAGATTCCTTATCTTTACTGTTCTTCCTTGCGACAGACCTAAAGAATGAATAACCTGTCATTTTGTTAGCAGTCACATCGCAAATTATTTCTCTTGGCTACATCTTTATAAAGTATTTGTTTTATTTGTTTATAATAAATCTTTTTTTTAGTACCTTACTTTTCATGAATACAAAATATACCATTAGACTAGGCCATGAAAGATGGCTGTGAGGGAGCTGTGATTCCATTTGAAGATTGATTGATTGATTGATTAATTGAGACTAGGTCTTGCTCTGTTGCCTAGGTAGAGTACATTGGCGTCGTCATAGCTCACTGCAACCTCAAACTCCTGGGCTCAAGCAATCCCCTTCCTCAGTCTTCCGAATAGCTGGAACTAATCACAACACCTGGCTGATTTTTTTTGTTTCTTGTAGAGAGGAGGTCTGGCTATTGCCCAGACTGGTCTCAAACTCTTGGCCTCAAGTTATCTTCCCGCCTTGGCTTCCCAAAGTGCAGGAATTATAGATGTGAGCTACTGTGCCCAGCTTTCTAATTTTTTTAAACAATGATTTAAAAATATATATAGCCAGCCCTCTTTAACTATGGATTTCGCATTGACAGATACAACCAACCATGGGTCAAAAATATTTGGAAAAAAAAGAAAAAACAATAAAAAATAACAATGCAACAATAAAAAAGAATACAAATAAAAACTAATGCAGTATAACAATTATTTGCACAAGAATTACATTCGTGTATTACTATTATAAGGAATCTAGAGATGATTTAAATTATACGGAAGGATGTGTATAGGTTGTACACAAAATACTATGCCATTTTTTATAAGGTACTTGAGTGTCTGAATTTTGGTATCTGGGGGGCGGAGGTCCTGGAACCAATCCCTCACCACCAATACTGAGAGATGACTGTAAAAGTACACCCAAGTAGTACATTAGATTTGATTTCAATATCTCTAAATCTACAAAGCCCTTTAAAGAAAAAAACTTACTGTTAATTTGAAGTTGATTTGAAGTTGATGCACAGAATAAAGTTTTTAAGCAGTCATTTTTATCATTAAGTTTAAAAAACTTTTTATAATTTATTATAAAAGTAACTTTCTCTAGGAGATTCTTTAAAAAGGGAATATTCTTTTGTGTTACATTTATTATGACTCTTTAGAGTAAAAATGTTCACTTCCCCCCTCTTTTTTTTGTATAGGATATAGCAGATCCATTTTTTGCTTATTGTAAGCAACATGCAGATAGATTAGACAGAAAGTGGAAGAGAAAAAACTACTTGGCTTTACAATCCTATTGTAAAATGTCTTTGCAAGAGAGAGAGAAGCAACTATCGCCAGAAGCACAGGTATGAGATTAATGCAAAAACTCATATTTTTTTCTTTTAAGGTTATGGATTTCAGATTTCATGTATATTTTCCAGGTGACATGTGAAGTATAATTATGAAATTTGGTTAGTTACCTAGGAAGTGGATTGTGATTAAGGTAAATGGTGAGTATAATTTGTGGCTAAATATATTACTCCTCATGTAGTCAAAAGACCAATTCTTTATAAAATATGTTTTCACATTGAAAAATGTAGCTGATAGAAAATTATTCTATCAGTGCAATATGTTGACTACACTGTTTTTGAGTCTGTTCAAAGGATTTGATCAGTTTGCCCATCATTTAAAATGTGTTTAAATATATATTAATTAAATCTAATGGAGTCTACTACAGTTATTGAGAAGAGAAACTTCATCTTAATCACATTAGTTTCTCACAACTCTGATCATAAATTAGGACAGTTGTTGCTAGGGGTAAATTTAGTTTATTGTAACTCAGGAATTTTACAGTATACCTTAAGGACCATTGATATAGGTAATTTGCATTGACATATGAAATTCTGGTTATCCTAAGGAATACGTTCCATTTTATTATCTTTTAAACTTTGTATACATTTCTTTTATAGGCAAGGATCAATGCCCGGCTTCAGCAATATCGTGCCAAAGCAGAACTAGCTCGATCTACCAGACCCCAGGCCTGGGTTCCAAGGGAAAAATTGCCCAGACCACTCACTAGTAGTGCTTCAGCCATTCGTAAACTGATGCGGAAAGCAGAACTAATGGGGATCAGTACAGATATCTTTCCAGTGGACAATTCAGATACTAGTTCTAGTGTGGATGGAAGGAGAAAACATAAACAACCAGCCCTCACTGCTGATTTTGTGAATTATTATTTTGGTCAGTATAGATACTGATACATGCACATTTTCACTGAGAACAATTTGCTAATGAAAATATTTGATATGCTGTTAATTTTTAGAAATTTATTAGCCATGCTGCATATATCACATAGAGGCATGTTTTCCTAATAAGTTGAGGGTTTTTGTGAAATGTTAGGTTCATGTATTTGTGGCTATACTTAAAAGTATTTTCAACAATGTAGGTTTATCCATGTGGTCATCCCTATGGCTAGTTTCTTCCTTTGTATATTTTGTATATCAGCTTTTATTTTCTACTAAAGTAAAATTGGATATTTAATTTAAATAGAGAGAAATATGCGCATGATTCAAATTCAGGAAAATATGGCTGAACAAAAGAATATAAAGGATAAATTAGAGAATGAACAAGAAAAGCTTCATGTGGAATATAATAAGGTAAGTTGGCTACACAATATGTAACATAATATAAATAGATCTTATTGATGATTTTCTTTTGTGATTTTATGGCATTTCTGTTTATGCCTCATTTTGAAATTCTTCTAGAGATTTTAGATTCTTCCTTATAACTCCTACCCCTTATTATCTTCATTATCATCACTATCTCTTACTGAGCACTTTATGTGCCAGGTGTAATTCTGATCTCTTTACATGTATTACCTCATTTAATTCCCACCTTCACTTTACAGTGTAGGTTATGATTATTGCTCCTATTTTCAGAGGAGGTAACTGAGTCCTGAAGAGGTTAAGTAATTTGTCCAGGTCACATAGGTAGTAAAGCAATAGAGTTGGGATTTGTGGCCAACCTATCTGACTCTTCCTTATTTCTAACCAATACATAGTACTATAGAGCTTCTCTTTCTAAGTTTGTATAGAAACTTATTTTTAAATTACTGTTTATCTTGAATTGTAATGTTACTTTTGATTAAAAACAGTACTTTCCAATTTACATTTTCATGTACTCTTTCATTCTAATGATGAAGAAGATCAAAAAGAAATATATAAAAGCAAAATATTGCTAAAATGTCAGGTACTAAGTAACATGAGCATATAAAATGAATATTGACTTATAAGAAAACATTTTAAGTTATAAAAAATTGGTAGGAAGTAAATTTCCAATAATCACCTACACTGCTGTGAAAAGAGTACTGGGATTAGATTCAGAAGAACTAGGTGTTTTTGCTAGCTCTGTGGTCTTGGCCAATTCACAAAAACTCCATGATGCTTAGTTTTCTCATTGGGAAAATGGTAGAAATGCATCTTGATAGAGACATAAGGATTAATTCACAGAATTTGTGTGAAATTATATAGTAAACTATAACAATATATAAATATAAGTGTTATCAATAGTAAAAATGTTAGCATAAAACAAAATACTTATATAGTAGCAATAGATGGTGCTAAATAATTGGATAGCCAGTGGTATCGTGACTTGACTATATTAAAAGTATATGGAATATAAATGCAGATATTCTTGGACATTTATTGATCAATTATTTAAATTTTCACATATTTTAATAAAGTTTACTAATTTGACTTATTCATTTTGTAGCTATGTGAATCTTTAGAAGAACTACAAAACTTGAATGGAAAACTTCGAAGTGAAGGACAAGGAATATGGGCCTTACTAGGCAGAATCACAGGGCAGGTTAGTTTCTTTCCATTTGCTATCTTCTTCAGTTCTTGCTCTCTATATGATTTTCAAAGAACAGATTTCTGATAGAACTGTCACTTTGCTAACTGAAGAATTCTGTTTGATCAGGGTCTAATCCTCTGGGATAATGATTTCTGCCTGAAATATATCTAGAGCATTGGCATCTACCTACTGAGAACCTGTAGCTTAATTTGGTTGTTTCAACAGCTATCTTGTTTGCAAAATTTTTTCATTTGCTCTAACTGATTGAACTGTCATTTGTGATGAAGCTAAGATTTGAAGCATGAGTTTCTCCTACTACATTCTTCTTTCCTTTAATTTAGCAGTTTTAGATTCCTTGCCAAATCTTTTTCTTTCCTGTTCTTGTGCTATTTTTAGTTCTTTTTTAAATTTGGATATATAAATTAAAATTTAAAAGCACAAGCTAGAGGGATTCATTTCATGTTAATTTGGTTTTGAGCTGTGTGAGGAATGTTTTTGAAACTTTAATGTTAAAGTGTAGTTTTTCCCTTTTAATAGTAGCTATAATTATAGTTATGGTAAAAAAAAAAAAGAACTTTATCCTTAAACACTTTCAGTATGTTAAAGTTCTTGGTGTTGAAAGGAAGAATTATTGTCCAATGGATTTCTTTGAATGCTTTTTTTAGTACTGCGTTTATAATTGATAAACTAAGAATTTTTTCAAATAATTTCAATTATATTTTTTAAAGATGACGGAGACCCACTGTTTGTGGTCCTTTCAATACAAAAGTAGTTTTATTCGTGAAGGAGACTTTTCAAAGAACAGATATTTTTCATGGAACTTGTTGCTGAGGTTTACAGAGAGTCCAATCTATCAAACAATTTGTGTAGGTATATTATTTTATGAAGTGATACATACTGATTTCTGCTGTGCCATACTAGCTCTGAAGATGGCTTTTTTTGATGAACAGTGTATGTGGCTTGTATTATGAAGAATAATTTATTTTAAAAGGTGAGAATAAGCAGTTGCCCTAGAAGAATTAGCCTTTGTTCTCAGTAATAGGCTGTTGATGGATTTTTGGAAGATTATGGTGTTTTTTAATATTTAGAGAAGTTAATGTTGAGTGTAAGGCTTTAGTTTATTGGCCAAGCTAGCATTATCTTTTGGTTTGATTTACAAGTTTCTCTCATAAGAATCTTCTGTTTAGTGTAAAATATTATCTACTATGAAAGACATTCTTATGTATTAAAGGACTTTGTCAGAGGTTTGCAAATTTCCTTGTGCAAATGTAAAATACACAGCAGAAGTGGAATTCATTTGTAACATTTACATGACACTTTTTCAGTTGATTGAACAGGTGTGGGCCCACCAGGCCACTAAGAAATGACTTTGATAGATGATTCCTGTCTAAGAAATCAACATAGTACATACAGATTAGTAGAAACCCAAAGAGAATCTCGTCCACTTTATTGTAGAGTTTGGTCCAATAAGATAATTTTTCTAATTAACCTATGGAGCACTGATATAGCTGAGATGTTGAGGAAAATAAACGGCCTCAATATTCTTTTTGTCAAGTGTACTATGTTATTTGTTTTTGAACTTCCTAAATACTTATCCTTGTCTTTCAGTTTTGAAGCTAAAGTAGAAGTTTAATTTTCATAATGTTTTAGTGTACCACTGAGAATTGATAAAAGTATGTAATTATAGGTTTCAAATGGATATAACATTAGACAAAAACTCATTTTAATCTTTTTGCCAGTGTAGAGCAGATTTTCCCCTAACAGTTCTACTATATTTAGTTGGCTTGAGTGGCAAATAGAGGAAAATGTTTCTTTTATTTATTCCTTTAAACAATATATACTGCATTTGTTCAAATCAATAGAAGTTGAATATACCGGCAATTTTGCGAGCACCCAAGGAGAGAAAACCAAGTAAAAAAGAAGGAGGTACACAAAAGACATCTACACTTCCTGCAATACTTTATAGGCAAGTAATGAAATTATGATAGAATAATATTATGTATTTTTTGAACTAATACTAACAAGGAGATATTTCAAGTATTTGAGAATTAATTATGTTTATACCAGAATTTAAGTTAAATGCATTTGAAGTTCATTTTATCAAAGATGTTTTCCAAGTTGAATGATAGAGGAGATTTTTGTTGCTGTTTTAATAAGATAAATGACTTTTTGTAGACTTTAAGTAACTGGCGATATATCTATGTAAACTCCATGGAAATGAAGAATTCTCTTTGGGGAATTGGAAAGTTACTATAAATAACATGATAATTATTGTCTTAAATAATTAAAATAGTATAATAGATAAATGGGCATTTATATTTTATTTTACTTGAATGAGTTGTAGAGCTTTGTGTTTTTAGGTAGTGATGGATATCATATATACAGTCTGATCTATTGCCTTTGTAGGTAGTGGATAATGAAGATAAGTTTAGATTTGAATCTGTTTATACTTTTTTTCTCTATTCGCAGTGGCAATAATTTCATTTGCAGAAGTATTTTTGTTCTTTATTTTCTTTGCTTAATATTTTTACAGTGTTCACTATTATAGTAATTTTACATAGTTAAGACTTTCCATATCCAAATAGGTTAGGATGTCACTTTTTTCATGTCACTTATATTAAGTGATTATGAAAATGCTGGTGTGTCTTTGTATATGTGTGTATGTACATGTATATATACATATACATGCATAAATATATGTATGTATGTATATATGTACACATACCTATGTAAATACATCAATATTCTTCTCTAAACATCTTTCTCAGAAATGGCAGCAATAACAACAGTATCAACATCCATAAGCTACCTTCCATTTTTTGTTGGAGACTCCCTCTACAAGCAATAACAAATAACTTTCTTGAAATATGGGAAAAGCCCACTATTGTCTTAGTATACAATGCGAATATCAGGATATTCTCAGGTCAGCTTTTCCAAACACAGTTGGTTCATATGGAGCCATCAGACATATCACTATGCTTCTGACTTTTATGACTAGAATTCGTTTTTGGTTCAAAATATATTTTAAAGTGATTTTCCTTTTTTCTCTTGTTGTTTTGTGGGGTTTTTTGTTTGTGTGTGATTTTTTTTTTCTGGGAGTATTAAAAAATTCTAAGCATCATTGTTCTTTTGCTCTTTCTGGACATGGATAGCTCTTTGAGGTCTTCAACAACTTTTTCCTCACCCTGTACCTTCCCAATATAAATATACCCTAGATTTCCAGATCATGTTGCTTGTGTTGTCATGAACAGTTAAACTGCCTTTTTGCACAAAAGAAGTTAGATGTCTTAGGCTGGGCACGGTGGCTCACGCCTGTAATCCCAGCACTCTGGGAGGCCAAGGCAGGCTGATCGTTTGAGATCAGGAGTTCGAGACCAGCCTGAGCAAGAGTGAGACGCTGTCTCTACTAAAAAAAAAAGGAAAAGAAATTAGCTGGACAACTAAAAATATATAGAAAAAATTAGTTGGGCATAGTGGCACATCCCTATAATCCCAGCTACTTGGAAGACTGAGGCAGAAGGATTTCTTGAGCCCAGGAGTTTGAGGTTGCTGTGAGCTGGGCTGACGCCACAGCACTCTAGCCCAGGTAACAGTGTGAGACTGTGTCTCAAAAAAAAAAAAAAAAAGAAAAGTTAGATGTCTTAAAAACAAACCAAAAAAAAAAAAAATCGAAAATAACAGTAACAATTGTGAAACTCTCCAATCTATATCAATTGGCATATTTTTATGACTCAAAATCTGATTTTGAAAAGAGACTTATGTGCATGCACAGGTTGCATGTTGTCGACTCTTTGAAAGGTTTGTAATGGTAGAAAATAAACTGAAGTTTGTTTGTGAAGTAACTTCTTTTGTAGTTTAGAAAATTAGAAAATTATTTTGTTTGATAATTTATGTTTCTGGAGAAAAAGTGAACTAATGTTAAGTGGGTTTTAAATGATAATTAAAATGAAGATGATGAGACTAAATATATGTATATATCCTTTTTTCAAAGAGTTAACTCTGATAATATTTAAATTTACACTAACTCTATTTTTTTAACATTCCCAGAATGATTTAGAACTAACAATTAGTTACTGACATTGTAAAAAGACATGCACCCTGAAAAAAATTTCTGATCTCAACAGAAGAAAAATTAATCAAGATGAAATTTTTAAATTAAAAAATTATGCTATAAATAAACTTTGTTTCACTATGATAATTATTCAAATCCTTATTTGCTGCCTTTATTTAAAGTTGTGGGATTTGTAAGAAGAACCATGATCAGCATCTTCTTTTATTGTGTGATACCTGTAAGCTCCATTACCATCTTGGATGTCTGGATCCTCCTCTTACAAGGATGCCTAGAAAGACCAAAAACAGTTATTGGTAAGTAAAATGGAGGAGATTTAAATGTTTGAACTGATTTATTCTTAGTTTCAGCAAAACAAGATAAAGTATTATATCTTATTGATTCATAATAAAGTACTTAGCATTTTTTCGAATTGACATTTTTGTAAATATTTAGCATGTGAATAAAGCTGTAATGGTTTTTTTTTTTAGAAATGAATTTTCAGTTAATTGTGGCTATTTTGGTATCTTAGCAGTGGATTCTCACTTCAGGCATGGATTCTGTCTACTTTGTTTATAATTCTCTTTTGTTTTATGTTAAGAATTTTTCAAATGCTTTATTTTTGTTTTGAAACTGAACGAATTTATCAAAAATTTTATGCTTTTACTTGTAATGTTTTATTTCTGAATTAGTGTCACAGAAGACTTTATTTCTGGTGTTTGTCATTTGTGCTAATTATATTTGAGTTCAGCCATTCTTTGGAAGTCTAGAAAGATTTGACAAACATTTCTGAATTGTTTTCATTGACTTAGGCATATTGAATCAGTACAGATGTTTAATAAAAGTTTATAGTATCTATAATGACTTTTATCCTTTTTTTAATTTTAGTCCAAGAGAGAGACAGATGTTCAGATTTTAACAGTGATTTTTTGTAAGAGGAAGAATATAGGAAATGGAAAACTTTGGAATGAACATGAGTATTCTTTTTATGCAAATTACCTTTCCAGTTCTAGAAAAGAGTGCACCCCAGCTCCTTAAATGGGGTAATCTGTACAAAAGGTGGTGTGTATTCCTCAGATACATAAGCATGTTTTTTGACCTCATTTTTTCATCTTTTGAAGCTACCTCTGTTCATTTGATTAGGAAGTTGAAATTTTTTCACACTTTTCAAAGCATTGCATGTTCATAGTGTCCTTTTATCAGTTTGTCTTGAGGCATTTATATTAACCTCGTCCTCTTAAATACAATGGAGTGTATTTCTTTTGGAATTTATGTGCTTTAGAAACTTAGAGATTAAGAAGAAACTTCTATAACATATTAGAATGCCAATGATGTTAATAAATATCCTGGTGGGTTTCTAACTTGAAAGCTAGTTTGGTAGTCTCCAAGAGCCAGGATGCTTTATCATGAGCTTGGATTATGAGGAAATACACAGTTCTCTCCTTAAAAGAGGTTATAAACTCTTAATACTGCTCTGCCTGCAGAGTTCTGGTTTCCAGTGTGTGTTTCCGTAGAACTTCAGGTGAAAGTGCATAGCCTGGGGTGTTTTAGTGAAAACCTTCTCAAAAGCGCCTGAACTACATAGGGCCTTTTCTTTGGTAATAGTGGTTTTTAAGTAAAAATGGAAGATAATATTGCAGAATAGTGAAGTCTTGAATTTATTCTCATTTCTAATTATCAGATTTCCTTTTGTCTCTAGAGTCAACTTACCTTTGATTAGTAATTAATTGGGTATATTAATTTGGCATAAGATTTAGAGCATTACTTTTTTTCTTTAGTGTACCTCACATGTGGGAGACAGTTTTTACTTTTTGCTTTTTAACATTCTCAGTTTCTGGTTTTATTTTATTTTTTTTTTGAGACGGTATCTCACTCTGTCACCCAGGCTAGAGTGCAGTGGCATCATCACAGCTCACTGCAACCTCAAATTCCTGGGTTTAAGCAATCCTCCCCTGAGTAGCTGGAACTATAGGCATGTGCCACCATGCCTGGTTAATTTTCCTATTTTTCGTAGAGAGGAGTCTTGCTCAGGCTGGTCTTGAACTCCTAGCCTCAAGCAGTCCTCATGCCTTGGCCTTCCAAAGTGCTAGGATTACAGGGCTCATACCTGCTCCATTTTCAGTTTTTTTGAAGTCATAGTAAAGATAATACATACTCAAAACTTTCCACTTCATAAATATTTTGCTACATTTCACTGTTATCTGTGCTCTTGAGGTTAAGTCTGCTGTATCTGAATGGTAGAGAAAGGTGATATACAGGTTGAGTAGCCTTTATCTGAAATATTTGGAACCTAAAGTGGAATTTTGGACTTTTTCAGATTTTAGAATATTTGCATTATACTTACTATTTGAGCATTCCCAATCAAAAGCTGAAATCCAAAATGCTACAATGAGCATTTCCTTTGAGCATTGACAATTTTGGATTTTGGATCATTTCCAATTTCAGATTTTTCGGATTTGGGATGCTCAACCTGTAATTGTGGCTGCTATATATCTTTTCTTTACCCCACATCCTGTGCTGCCATGTTGGTAGTTTTAAATTGCATGGTTAGGAGTATTCATACTGTGGAAATTGGCAAATGCTACAAATTAGGGATTCCCCCCACAGAGAGTCAGTGTTGAACATTTAGTAACATATCACTGACTGACTTCTGCTTTAGTCCTTACCTAGTTCTTGCTGATCCTTTTATTCGGGAAAGGCCCTGCTATTGGACCCCTATTTGGTGACTGTGCCCCAGTCTTTGGCTTAAACTTCCATAAATCCCACCGGTCCATGTGTTTGAATGTTACCAGTTTTCTGTTTTTGCTATCTTTATGTTCTGCAAACCTATGGTAACACCCTTACTACTAAATCCCCCTAAACAAACTGTAGCTAGAATTACTATGCCATCTATCACCTTACTATTCAGATACTACACTCTGCTTGAATGACTGTTTCTTTTAAGCACCTGTTATTCAGCTTCTTTCTCCAGTACCAGCACCGTTTCATGGAGATACTAGTTCTAGAGTTTGGATGCTTTCTATTCAGTCCATCCCAGAGGACTTCAGTGGGCTATGCTCGGTTGACATGACATGTGACAAGAAAGAAGAGATGAATACAGATACAAAAGTACTTATTGATGTGGGGTAGGGAAGTTGAGCATGTCACATTAGAAAGGCTCAGACATTTCAGTGGAATATAAGCAGTCTGTTGAGACTTTAGAGAAGGAAAGGACCTGGGATGATAATGGGACTCAAGAAGAAAGCAGATGATTGATAGCAGCTACTGTGGAAAAAATTCAGAGAGAACTGACTTGCTGAGGCTGCATTAGCAAGAATGTTCAGTGAATAAGTAAATGTGATTATTTTATTTTTCTTGAACAATGCTCAGTTGCCTGGGAGAAGGAGAGGGGGAAAACCCAGGGGCTTCTTAAGTTGAGCTAGGGATAATCAAAGCAGATGAAGAATATTAGATCAGTGAGGAATTTGGCAGGAGATAAAGGGACTAGTGATGTTATAATCTAGGCTGTATTTTGAGTGTACCCCCCTCCTCCGGCATTTAAAATGTATCTCGTCTCATTTTTAATTTTTTTTTTGTTGTTTTTTTAAAAAAATATACTATCTTCACATTGCCTTAAATTCTTTCTAAGACAATTTTGGTAGGATATAAATAAATAGTAAAGGCTTGATTTATTAGAGTAACTCAAATAGTTAATAATTCCTTAAATTTCAGAGTACTGTTTTTAGATTTCCACCACCAGTCTGATCAGAATTTGTCTTGCCTTTTCTAATTATTTGAATAATGTTCTGAAAAAGATCATTTTACAGATAATTAAATATTTATTATATCCTTTTATTCTTTGGATATGCATTTGTTTATTCTTTTACAATGAAAAGAAAGCATAAACCCTTCTATAAAGAGTTTAACAGAAGGTTTTTTTCCCTTTGTTTTTCTTTATAATTTGTCCATTTGAAATATTTTATTCTCTACCCCCTTCCTGTTAATACTTAGCAGGAATTCAGCATTGGGAAGGGACATTTACTGTATATAAAATAACACATATATATCTGGTATTATAAACTAATAAGTTTTATTCAGGTTTAATAACTAAAAAATGAATAAAATTTAGAAGTTAAATGTTCCCTGCTCTTCAGAGAAAAACTTGTATATGCAGAGGCAGGAGGGACTGAGATGTGATTTGACTGAGGAGATGACATTTGAGCCAACTCTTGAAATTTTATTAAAGCATCTGTGAAGACTTTCCGTTAAAAAGAGGTGAAAGCAAAAATTTATGATGTGGGATCCAGAGTTCTCTTTGAGGACTGAAGAGGGTGATTTGTGAAGGGGAATGAAAGAAATCATGAATTATCTGTAGTATTTGGAGTATGGAGTATTGCTGGATTTATTACATTTAAAGATTCATGAAATCCTTTTTTCTCTGACTTATGCAAATAAAATTCTCTAAATTAAATTAGTATACTTTTTATCTTAACACTATTATACAGTAACATTATTTTTCTTTGGTAATTGAGATTATTACAACCTTCTTGGGTCATCATTAGGAACACAAGTTGTAGTTGTATGGTGCTGAAGAATAAAGAAGGTATAGCAAATTGAGAAAAATTTCTTGGTATTGTAGAATGAAGGTTGTTCTTTTGCGTAAATCCCTAACATGAATTTTTATTATTTATACTTTAAAAATCCATTTTATTAAATCAACTTTTGATTACTTAAGATTACCTCTAATATTTTGCATGGGAATTATAAATTTTAGTACTCTAATAGAATGTATTAAATGACAATGTGCATGAATAAGATGAGTTTAGCTAAATTCATGGATAATAGCAGTTTAGTGGATTATTAAAGGAAGCCAGGTATATGTTTTGACTTAGAGAAGCTAATGCATGACTTTCCCTTAAAATATTATATTCAATTCCATTGTACTAGACAGGCCAAGAATTTATCCGAGGTTATTATTTCTCAGGGTCTTGTGTACCAATTAATGTAGCAGAAATACTTTTACATATCTTAAAAAGTATCTATAAGATGGAGACTATAGTATTTAACAGATTGTTGAAAAAGTGGCAAGTATTTTGTCCATCTGTGTAGACTCTATGCACTGCAAGTATCATGTGACAGTTGTCTTGAAATCTTGAAACAGAAATGGATACATTCTGCATTGGCAGTTGCATTTTGTTTTGATTTTTTTAGTTCAATGTTTTGTGGTGTTCAGGGCATAACGTTTCTGTTACCTGGGTGCTCTAGAGCAAGTTTCTTTGTCACCTGAATGTGTTATTTTTGGTGGGGATGGGAATGAGCATAAGAAGTTAAAGAGTGTCCTGATGAGGGTAATAGCTACAGAAAGAGAAACGAAAGGGGAGATATTTCATTAAAAACAAAACAGACAAACAAAAAACAATGAATCGTCTGGAAAAAGTACTTGTTTCTGTACTCCAGGGATTCACATATTTTATAAGTGAGTTGGAACTGTTTGAGAAACTTTGACTACATTTCACTCACCTACTAGAACTGATCATTTAGTACTTGAGATTACTTAGTTTAATTCCGTAAAGACAAGCGAGCCACTGGTCCTTTTTTTTTTTAATGTAATTTGATACCATCTATAGGCATGACTTTTTGAAGGTTGTTATATTTACTATTATTTACTAATAATATCTTAACATTTCTGAGGTTTTCACAATTTAGTTATGCTAATAGATTACTTCAGAATATACTTATCATTTCAATTCTAAGATCCTATAAGGTATTTACTTACTTCTCTTATTAGTCTTTACTGTTTTCATATAGGACAAATACAGGAACAATTTAGTGTATTACAGTTTAATTGTATTTTTCTTGTGATGGTAATCTGTGAATCTAAGGAATAAAGTGCTTGGTTGCTCTAGTAATAAATGCATAAATATTTACTGAGTAATATGATTAAGTACATCTTTGTTTTTCTCTCATTGGTCAGTTTTTGTCAGTGTTAAGATTTTTGCTAACTTATTATGCTTAAATAATTGGGAATTATAAAATATTAATATTTTAAATATTAATTTGCATTTTAGCAATTAATGTCTTTGCATTAACAAAACAAATGGTACTTGGTATTTAACTCTGTTATTGGAGTTTAAAATTAAAACTCTCACTTTTAAAACTAAATATTAGTTTGATATTAAGTTACAGTATTAATGAGTGAGAGATGTGAATTTAGATGGAGGATGAATTCAAATGATGAGACCTTTGGAAATGCTTGAGGGAATTAAAAGCTACATTCAAGGGTACTGATATAAATGTAGATGTAAACTAAATATCAAATACAGTCTTACGTGTTACAACCATTTTTACAAAGAGAATACTATCAATTAGACTTTTGGAGAATTGCTTTCTGATTATTCTTTTAAATTTGAAGAAAATATATGAATAAAAATTTACTTTTTAACAACTGGCTGTTAAGTTTTTGAAATGGGCCTTAATAATTGGCAATATAAAGATTTCCAGCAGTTATTGTCTAGATTTCAGCTGTGTAAATGTTAGCCACTAGCTACATGTGGCTATTTAAATTTAAATTTAAATTAACTAAAATTTAAATTTAAAAATTCAGTTTCTTAGTTACATCAGCCACATTTCAAGTGTTCAGTAGCCACATATGGCTTGTATCTGGACAGTGCAGATACAGATCATTCTAACATCATAGAAATTTCCATTGGACACCACTGATCTGGACTGAAGTTTCAATTTCTGTTATCTTTTACAGTTACCCATATTAAAATGCTTTATAAATGCTGCTTTAACAAATTCCTTTAGTAAATAAATTTATATTTTTTTCTTTTAGTATGAGCCACCAACTAAAATGACCATTTTTTCCCAACACTTCCTAGAGTTTGTTTCTATAGTTTTCTTTAAGTAGTATATTCAGCACAGCTTGTCATTAACTACAATTAAAGGATATGACAAGGCATAGTTATCAAGGTCCATGAAGGACTTGGTTTTCAGATGTCACAGTATATGTCACTTATGAAAAAGTCATGATTTCCAAAGGGAAACTATCCTTTTAATCAGTGCTAAATCTCTTATGTCCATTCACTTAAACATACAATATTTTTGCATGTCTTCTTCTTATACTTACAGAGATACATTAAATCATTTTATGTATTGTATTCACAGTAGTCATTCCTAGGGGAGTATATGTACATTTTTGTATGTTTAATCATTATTTACCCTGTAATCATATTACCCGTGTATATATATCTTTTTACCTATATATATTTTTATATGTTTTTAACATTACCTAGATTTTTTATTTATAGAAACTATAGCTAAAGCTAGGAGATAATAATAAATATATGACCTTACTGTTACTTTTTTCCTTTATGTAGGCAGTGCTCAGAATGTGACCAGGCAGGGAGCAGTGACATGGAAGCAGACATGGCTATGGAAACCTTACCAGATGGGACCAAACGATCAAGGAGACAGATTAAGGAACCAGTGAAATTTGTTCCACAGGATGTGCCACCAGAACCCAAAAAGATTCCAATAAGAAATACGGTAATTTATTTCTTATTTATGATAATCATAAAATTCTGAGTCCACAATTTAAGAGGGCAAGAAAGACAAAGGACAAACATATACTCAGGAGACATAAAAAGAAACATGTGTATTCCTATTGGTTATTCTTAAGAATTTATTTTTCTGTATTATGAAATATACCATACTTACCTAAGAGTTTATAGCTTATATGTCCAGTTGAAGGCATAATAATGAATACACCAGCACATCCACTACCCAGCTTAAAAGATAGACCATTCCCAGAGCCTTTCAAGTCCCCTGTGAATCCTTCAGCAATCTCATCTTCATCCATGTAGCCCAGAGGCCAACCTCTTTCCTCAACTTTATATTTCTCATTCTCTTCTTTTTCTTTATGATTACATTCCAAATCTGTGTATTCATAAAGAATACATAGTTTAAGTTTTGCAGATTTTGAATTCTGTATGAATGGAGTCAGACTTTTTTCTTCTGTTACTTGATATTTTAACCAACATTATATTGATTCGATTCATACATGTTGATCTATGTAGTTGTAGTTCATTTTTACTGTTGTATAGTTTTCTATTGAAAAAATAGGTCATTATCTAGTTTTTCTTTTGTTGATGGGCAGTTAGATTGTTTCCATGTTTTTATATTGCGAACAACTTTGTTTTAAATATTCTTGTAAATGTCTCCTGCAGCATGATAACAAGAAGTTAGGGTACATAGTAAGGTGTAGATTTGCTGAATTATGGACTATCTGCATCTTCAGTTTTGCTGGATAATGACAGTTGTTTTCCAAACCAATTTACATTCATACCACTAATGGATAATGTTTCTTTCGCTTCTCAAACTTGTTTTGTCCCGTTTTAATGCTTTCCAGTGTGATGCATGGAAAATTGTATATTATCATTTTACTTTGCATTTCTTCCAATAGTAATGATTTTGAGCATCTGTTAATATATTTTTGGTCAGTTGTATTTCTTCTTCTGTGAAATATGTATGCAAATCTTTCACCAATTTTTCTATTGGATTGTTAGCCTTTTTCTCATTAAAAATTCTTTGAGACCATGGTTTAAAGAATTTCTTCCAGAAATCATTTATGTTTGTTATTACCAGGTGCCTGGGCATCTCTATTAACCTGAGACTATTTTAAATAAAAGTTTGGTATGTGCGTTTTCTGTTACATCAGTAGTGTAAATTTCTTTTTTTTTTTTAATTTCAACATATTATGGGGGTACAGATGTTTAGGTTACGTATGTTGCCCTTCCCCCCGTCTGAGCTTCAAGCATGTCCATCCCCCAGATAAAGTGCGATGAGTGTGCATCGCACTCTTTGGGTATGCATATACCCGTCCCCTCCTCCCCCATCCCCCTTCCCCCCTGCCCGACTTCCAATAGATGTTATTCTTATATGTGTACTTATGTGTTGATCAGTTAATACCAATTTGATGGTGAGTACAGGTGGTGCTTATTTTTCTATTCTTGGTATACTTCACTTGGTAAAATGCATTCTAGCTCTATCCAGGAGAATATAAGAGGTGCTGTATCACCATTGTTTCTTAAAGCTGAATAGTACTCCATGGTATACATATACCACATTTTATTAATTCACTCATGTATTGATGGACACTTGGGTTGTTTCCACATCTAGTAGTGTAAATTTCTGCTCCAAACTCGTAACAGCTGGCTTGCAGATATGAATTCCAGGAGA